>JAHWLE010000120.1:0-38254 GCA_024679135.1 Phytophthora foliorum
CCGAACGTGCGGAAGGCGGAGCGGAGGTGGCAGCCGCTGGGGACCGCAGATCGTCGTTGGTGGCGGCGTCGTCCGCACTGCGCGATCCTTCGCCGTCGTCCGAGGGATTCACAGGCGTACGGGGCTCCTCCGTCTCCTCGGTCATGCTGTCATATACAGGCGGGTAGGTACAACACTGGTAGAGCTGTGGCTTCGTCTGTTATGGCGCCTATGCAGCGAGACACGTTGACGAAGGTGAAGTGCCGACGCGATTGAGCGAGCGGCAACACGTGAACGCGACGTCGGACCTCGACTGGACGTTTTCGTTCGGTTTATGTAAAATATATGTGGTGCACTTAAAATAAGAGTGGTAGACACTCCACAATTTGCAAGATATTTTGATATACATGTATTGTGTCTTGCAGATATTTTGGCAATTCGGAGGCTCAGATATCCGATATAAATGACTCAAGGGTCCGATATAATTATATGCCAGTCCGACTTATGGAAATATGTCCGAATTGCCGCTCAAATCCGAGGATCATTAAATTATCTCGCCCTTGCAGGCGTTGCCACAAATATTGAGTCCAGGCATAGAAAATGAATCTGAGCTAGCACTGATCTTATATGGGTCGTGTCGAGTCACTCTAGCTGTGATCATCGACATAGTTGCTATACGTTTGACCATATACCACGCAAAGCACAATGCAGTTGCTGGTTGTGAATACCAGGTGCTAGATATTGACCGTGGAAACAACTTGATTTCACTATGGGCACATGTGATTTGCCCTCCGATTCCTTATCTCGGACCAACATATCTGAGATTTAATTATATCGGAGTCAGAAATAAATCACAAATCGGTGGGCAAAATTTCTGCAAGGCACAATACATATGACCCACGGGTCAGATATAATTATTGTGAATTCCAGCCAAATTTGCTAACTGCCCCATACAAATCCTGTCATTGACGAAGTCGCACGAGACCTCTACCTCTGTACGATTCGTATCTAAACGGATTTGATAGTGTAATCAAGCCTTGCGCGATTGCCTGCGCGGTTGAATCGAAGAACCGCGCAAGGAAATGTTGAGTATAACGCACAATATATGCTAGTCCGGGTTATGGAAAAGTGTATATAATGACGGCGTTTGTGATTGGAAGCGCATCACGAAAAATGCATCATACGTTTTGATTGGACAAACCGACATGGATACAATTATCACGCGAACTGGAGGAAACGAGTTGATTAAACTAGTGGCTGACGCGTACTACCTCAACTTTGCCGATATTGCGATCCTCCTAAACTCGGCCAATGGAATGCTAGGAATGAGGAGCACGGCGTATAGGAGACTTGTAGTTGGTTGTCATTGAGTTGGTAGAATTGATAATGAGAAAGAAGTTGGAGTACGAGCTCTACAGGCACAAAGACTATCCCCTTAGAGTATCCTCTTGTGTGATATGCAGTAATGGGTAGTAATTTCACTGCGCACATCGCCAGTCCTTCATTCAGACGAAGTGAATGTGCGCAACAAGCTACCGATGGTTGTAAATCATCGTAGAGCAGTGCTTGTCTTGCAGGTTGCAACACTCCTCCCGTAATCATGACTTGTGAGACGGAGTTTGCAGCAGAGACGCCAAAAACTGACCCGATCGGTGGCTATCGTGAACAGATCGGCAAGCTGCTGTTGAGTGGAGCAGTACTCGACGTGGACGTCCTTGTTTATGATGGCGTCTCGAACGAAAGGGTACTTGATGTTGAGAGGCCGAATCCGCTGAGATGAAACTTTGTTTTTCATTGACTTGATGGCCGACTGGATATCAACACGGAGCAATATGGACGCGTCTTCAGGTAGCAGGTGAGTTTGCCAAGGAGTTGGTGAATGCCGATGCAAACTTGGACAGCCGTGCATGCCGCAACGTATTCAGCTTCCATAGTCGAAAGTACGACCGTGGTCTGCCTGCGCGAGACCCAGGAGCCGGTCATCGAATTTATCTGCAGCACTGCCCCGCTCGTTGATTTCGTAGAAATGGAGTCACCAGCCCAGTTTGCGTCGGAACAAACAATTTCCTGTAGCGGTGATTTCGGACCATTTCCGAACAGGTACAAGAGTCCTTTGCTCATGGTGCTTTTGAAATATTGCAGTACACGTTTGATTCCACGCCAACGCGTCATTGTCGGGTGTGCTACGAAACGTGACAAGCAGCTTGTAGCAAGCGTTACTATCCGGTCGAGTACAATTCGAGAGCCACAATAGGCTGCCAATCGCTTCACAAACGAGGTTTATGTCGGTGAACGGCCCCGAAGTGTCATCGTAGAATTTGTGGTTCACTTCCATTGGTGTTGCCAGGGGGAAGGGGGGGGGGGGGGGGGGGGGGGCGGCATTGCTCCAAACCGAACTTCTGCAGTAAGTCTTTGATCGTTTGCTACTGGTGAAGAATGATTCCTTCGGATGTGCGCTTGAGCCATACACCAAGACATTTTTGAGCTTCCCCCAGATTATCGATGTCGAAGCGCTCAGCGAGACGTGACAGCACGTATTCTGATAGATTGACATCTTGACTCACTAAAGAATGTCGTCGACGTAGAGTCCAAGTACACATAAATTTTCATCACGGTGCATGAAGTAGATGCACGGGTCCACCTTGCTGCTTGTGAAGGCTTTCACTTTCAAGAACGCGTCAATTATGTCGTTCCAGAGTTTACCGCTCTGTTCGAGGCCGTAAAGGACCTTTAGGAGCAGCCATGATTGACCGTCGTGTACTCTAGTAGTTCCGGTTGGTGGTTTCAAGTAAATTGGTTTGTTGAGAGTCGACTTTAGATATGAGTTCGGCACATCGCCTTGCAGCAGCTTTGCTTTCATAATGGCTGCAAACAGGGCAAGGAGACGAAGACTGGAGGGCTTGAGCACCGGACAGGAGAGAAAATAGCATCAAAATCAACTCCAAATTTCTGCGTGAAGCCGCGGGCGACGAGCCAGGTTTTTAAGAGTTCTAGTTCACCATTGCTTGAAAACTTGATCTTATACACCCATTTCGCCGTCACGAGGTTCACTTTTTCGGGTGTCTCAACGAGTTCCCAGGTGCCGTTAGCTTGGAGATCGGTGAGTTCTTTGTCCATTGCCTCTTTCCAGTGCTGCCAGTATTTGCTGCGAATAGCTTCACCGAGTCGTTTTGCTTCCTTGATGTGATCGGACGCGCGAATTGTGAGAAGAACATAAGCTGGCCCTGCAAATGCGTCGATGAACGACTTCGGGAGGTGGAACTCCTCCTGTTTGTCGGGGCGTCGACGTCCAAACACTCTCTGTAGTACTCCAGTTGGTATTGGCCGTCCAAAATCTTCTGCGACGCCTTCCTCAGCACTAGTTTCATTTGTTCCACAACGATCCAGCTGATTTTCACTTACGTCGGGGTCATTGGCGGTCTGGATGCTGGCACTTTCAGAGCGGCTGTCGTCGTAATGCAGCCTCTGGAGAACTTTCGCCGTTTCTGGTTGGTTGATGTCCAGCGTGTTGATATTTTGTACATTCGATCTCGTCGTGAACTGCTTGGTTCGAGGCAGCAGCAACCTGTACCCCTTCTGCGTGTCGGAAATCCCAACAACAATTGCCTTTTCGGCGCGCTTCATGAGACTGCGTTTGGTCTTTCGCAGGACGTGCACAGTGTCTTTGGAGCCGAAGCGGAGTGTGTGCGCAAGACTTGGTTGTTTGCCGGTAAGCACGTAAAGCGGAGATTTGTAGTTCGCATTTGCACGCGCGGGGACACGGTTGCGGATGAAGGAGGCGTATACGACTGCATCACCCCAGTCGTTTCGGGAGCGAGGATGCCCACAGCATTGCACGGGCAGAATTCATCAGTGTCCGATGGAATCTCTCTCGGCACTAGATGTATCTGGCTGCGTGTGCTGTAGTCGGATGTCTTGTCGTCTAGCATACTTCTCCAATTTGCGATTGACGAATTCCCCCCCACCATAGGTGCGGATGACTTTGATGACTACGTCGAATTGGCGCTGGAATTGAGTTACGAACCGCTCAAAATTGTTGAAAGTTCCGCTTTTTGTATGTAATAGACACACTTGGGTGTAGTTTGTTGCGTGGTCGACAAAGGTGAGGGTGTGGCGATGACTACTTGCGATCTGCTGGGAGGTCAGTCTTCAAGTCCATTCAGATTACTGCTCCAGGGGCATCAATTGGTGCTGATTCTGAGGTATCTTCTATTGGTTGCTCGTTCCGAGCTTGCTTGCCTTCGGCACACGCCATGTGTCTTCTTGGTGCCGATTTTCATTCCGGCGGCAAGGTTCTTGTTGACAATTTTTCGTCAGGTCTTGATAGTTCACGCGGCCTGATCGTTCATGCCACTCCTGCGAGGAGCTTTCGGGTATGTTTGCGAAGTACGCGTACGACTATTCACATCAGCAGCGGAGGCGTTGACAATCCAGAGACCGTGAAGCTCGATTGCTTCGCCCATTATGCTGTCGTCGCTTCCATGAATTGTGCACTTCTCGTCGAAAATGAAACGCAGTCCACGTCGTCTCGGCTGCGTCAAAGGCAGGAGATTGCGGCCAAAGTTTTTGCAATAGTAGACCTCCATCAGGAGACTGGCCCGGTTAACTCCGTCGACAGTGGTCCGCAGCAGACAGTTACCCTTGAGGGTTGCCGTAATTGTGTCTAAGTTCGCAACTTTGATTTTCAGACTGGCCGGCTCGACCCCGAACGGTCAATTCTTGTTGGAGCAGAGATGGTGCGTTGCACCAGAGTCGAGTATCCACTCTTCAGCGCCTGCTGTCCTGTCCGAGGCAGCCAGTCAGAGATCCCCATCAGCATCATGGCTAGTCGTATCGGCAGGTGAACCAGCACTGGTCACTGCAGCACTGTGGGTTTACCCACGTTCTTTCACAAAACTTTCACCACAAAGCCTGGAAGGTGCGACCTGTGTTGCAGACTATTGACAAGACTTTCGTTGTGGGTATCGTTTGGGACCGCGAATCAGCTTTGATGAGGGAACAATCCCGAATTGAAGCAAGTTCAACCCGATACGAGTTTATTTTGAACAAACTGATATTGAAGAAGAAGAACAAGCGTGTACCCACCCACGCTGAGTACATGCGCCGTCTGCACATGGAGCGGATGTGCACTACAGAAACCACCCTACTATCGAACTTAGTTTCCGAGCCGATTATACCCACAGAGCACACGCTGACAAACACCGACAAATATTATGCTGGGAGTGAGAATCCCAAGCGCCGCCAACACCTTTGCAAGTGTGCTCAAGGGTGGCGACTCCGCAGACGAAGATCCATGAGAGCAGCTTCTTATACCCCCAGTGTAGCGAAATCCATGAGGACTACGTGCCTCTCCGCAACCGTGTTCGCCGGGCCGAAACGGGGAATACTCAAACCTGCAGCCAAATCTGGCACCTGTCGCGGTCGAACTGATCGGTGGTCCCGGCGCACCTAAAGAAATAAAACCGCTTTCGCAAATGCAAACGCGAAGACGCAGAGGAAAAAAAGGAGGAGAGCAGTTAATTTTTGTAGACGGAGCGTGCAACTTGGATATTGGAAACTTCTTACCTGCATCACCGCCGTTCGCGCACCAACTTTTCTTCTTCACATCCTAGTTCTTCTTCACTTCTGTCTAGTCTAGAACTGGCCGAAAAGTTGGTGCGCTAATGGCGCGGCGACCGTACGGTGACCAGTTATGCTTGGCGCGCAATTGACGCGCGTAGATCGATTTAGAAAGCAAACATGCTATCGTAGATTTAGCATTCATATCCTATCATTATCTAGCCAATGATATAGCAGGATTATCCCATATCGCATCGTGGTAGCGGTGGTTATGTCAACGTTTATAGCATTTATGTTTTATTTCGTAGTGTTTAGCCCACCTCCCTGGCGAAAGGGCTTGTAACAGATAAATTGTTGTGTTTTTCCATCTATAGTTAAAACAATATATTTCCATAATTCTGTATTATACAGAATATATCCTCGCATTACAAGGGTTAATGTGTCTTCCCCGGTACGTCTAAGTCCATCCCGTGGATCGTCTGTACGGTTTTTTTTCCCACACAGACGGCCTCAACGTGCTGGTGTTCGCAATGGCACTCTGCCTGCGGAGTCATGGCCTAACACGCCCACTAAGTGTCGATTGAAGCCCTAAGGTCTTTGACTCATAGTAGTTCTCTCTGGATAGTGAACTGATTAGTTGGTAGAGCCTTTGTTAGGATATTTGCTGCCATCTCATCCGTTCGGGTAGTGGATGGCCAGCCTTCCCTCTTCTACGAGATCCCTTGTAAACAAGTATCTTATATGAACGTGTTTCGTTGCTTTATGGTTGTCTGCATTCTTTACTGTGCTGATGGCTGCTTTGCTGTCGCACCATACCTGCACTGGTTGCTCCTGAGGAAGCCCCATTTCCCTCAGCAGGTACCATAGCCACTCACTTTCCTCCGCTCCCACGGATAGTGCGATGAATTTTGCCTTAGCCGTCGAAAGAGATACTGACGTCTGTTTGCTACTACACCATGAGATAATGGTGCCAGGCATGGTGACCACATACCCAGTAACCGACTTACGTTCTTTGGGTTGCCACGCGAAGCTTGCGTCTGTGTACACTTCATACGTCACTGATCTCGAATTACCATCAAGAAGGAGACCGTGCGTCGACGTCCCTTTCAAGTATTTGAGCACTCTCCTCACTGCCTTTCAGTGTGTCTCGTTGTAGCACTACATTAAATTGCTCAGGTATCTTACTGTGTTTGCAATATCTGGTCTGGCCCCTCTAACCAGATACTGTAGTGACCCGACAATGTAATGGGCCTATCTTGGCCCACTGCTGGCTTACATGTGTGCGCACGTGTATGAGGAAGCATATCACTACATGTAATACACTTAGGTTCAGTATACTTGCGACTCGCAAGTATAGTTAAACCTGTAACGTGTCTTCGATACCCTGCACGCCGGGCTTGGTCGTAGCCCTGTTCTACTCGTCACTGATCACTTCGTACACGTAGATGGCCGTTCAGAGGACAACTAGCCCCCTGCGCCGGTACTGCGTCTCACGACACAGTTACCTATTTGTATTCTGTCTGTTCTTCTCTACCTGCGTTCTCACTAGCTTGCTGCACTAAGGCTACCACGTCAAGTTGTACGGAAATGCCAACTGAATCACGCGGAACACGCTGGCCCCTACGTGCAACCCAGTGACCTCAAAGACACGCTGGCCTCTGGCCCGCTTGCACTCGTCACAGCTCCCTCGCACTGCTCGTCCGCCTGCTCCTCTAAGACTAGTGTTGTAACGGGGCCACGTTGGCCTGCGCCGTTGCCTGGAAAAGGCTTTGTGAAAGGGGGAGACCAATGTTCTCTGGTGTGATCCACACGGGTGGTGTGGTCCACACAGGTGGTGTGATCCACATAGTTGAGGTGATCCACTCCAATGACGTAGAGTACACTAAGTCGCGAGGTACTAAGTACGCGGGGCGTACTTACTGAGGCCAAGACCGCACTTAAAGCAGTAGACCAAATGAGGGCCACTCATTTGGTAGCAGATCAGTTTAGACAGGAGTTCAGTATGCAGATAGTTACCAGTAGTTAGAACCATACAAGTGTTGATAGTATAAATCAGTTTAACACAAACCCGGAAGTTCGCAAGTCTTTGGTACTCGGTACTATAGACAGCAGGAAGGCAGGGCCTTCAGCGACTTACAACAGAGACGCCAGGCGTCTGTTGTGGTTACCGCGTTAACGCTTCCTCCAAGGTTAAGGTGCGTGTGACCCCCGTCACAAGTGTCGCTACCCCGCGTCACTCACCTTCTGCTGTGGCGCTCCGCGCTGCTGCACCGCAACACGTGCTCCGTTCGTCTGTGGTGCTTCGCGTACTACCCCGTACACTCGCTCCGTTCGTCTGTGGTGCTCACGTACTGTCCCGTATGTGTGATCCGTGTTTACGTACTGTCCCGTACGCTCCGTTCGTCTGTGGTGGTTTGCCCTCTGCCTGACAATTTCGGAAGTGAGACTCCGTCGCTGCTGTCGGCAGTATGTACCCACCGCCTTCTCGTCAGCTTCCAGGTGTGAGATCTTCCCGTGATATCTTTCTGCCTTTGCTGAGACCTCAGTCGCCGGGCTGCTTGCAGCTGCTTACTTCCGCACGCCATCTGCTCCTTTTACATGGACTTCGCCGCCTGCTGGCGGCTGGCCCCACCTTCCGCTCTGCACGGTACTTCCTAACCTGTTACAAACCTATAGAGTATAAGCTAAAAGGTACCTTTAAGGTAAAATTGAGAACTGCTATTGAAATTATGAACATACCTTTTTTCTTAAATGATATCTATTTCGAAAGGGTCTGCCAACGGGTAGTTGACATCCCTGCTCGATTCTTATTGGTAGAAAGATGCTGCTTTCTACCAATGAATGTTTCCAAATGCGTGGTGTTCCAAACACCAAGGTCCGCGAGTGACAGGACCGTCACTCACAACACTAACAGATATCCTGTTAGAGTTCCGCTGTGGCTGTGCCACAGCGCGTGTAACCCCGTTACAGACAAGCCCTCGATAGTCAAAATTTTGGACTGTGATTTGTGCTGGCATCTCTGTTTCTAGCTCTGGCTCGACACTTCTGATCGGTGGCGTTGAAATCGGTGCACGCTTTTCCATGTCGATTGTTTTCAGTATCCCCTCAACATATTTGTGCTGTGAGATTGTCATCGTCGTTTGCTTCAGGTTTCTACGGACCTCCATCTTCAGGATATAATGGATGTCTTCCAGATCTTTCATCTTGAATCCCGCCGAGAGATCCCGTTTAAGCTGATTGATCATTCCATATCACAAGACATGATTGTAATATCATCAATATAGACATCCCTGATCATCCAATGCTCTCCCACCTAACGAACATAGGTACAATACTCTTTGTTGCATCAAACAAAACCAAGACCGGTGAAAAACTTATGTTGAACCCCATACCAGATCTTAGGGGCGCTTAAGCCCATAGATGCTCGTTCTGAGCTCACAAACCGCCCATTTAAGACTGGCTAATTTGTAGCCTGGCGGTTGAAGCATATATACCCGTTGTTGCCCTTCCATAGACCCATTTAGGAATGCCGTGCCAACATCCATTTGGTGAATGTGACAATCTAAGATCGTTCCAATGGCTAAGACAAGTCGTAGTGCCTCAAACCAAGCCATATGTACGTATATATCGTCACAATATACACCGTATTCTTGATGATTTCCTTGAGCGACTAATCGCGCATAAAAGTCCGATTGTTCGGTCCGCATTATACGTCACCGCAAGAACCCAATGACAAGGTGTTGCCTTCTGACCAGGTAGTAGCTTCCACGTGCCGTTCTCTAGTAGCGACTGATATTCCAAATCCCGTGCTTGTCGTCACTGGTTTCTGTGAATACCCGTTATCCTTCAAACGTTTGGGGACGGATATTCTGTTACCGGTATGGTCCACAGCAATCTTCTTATCGATATGTAGCTGAAATATTTGTAGTCCGAGTACGTCACAGGACTTTCCTGGTTCGTTGTGATCGTGATGATACCACCTCGCGAATTCCCGGTTTTCTATGCGATTTACGCTGCGTTAGAAGCCGAGCCACTGGTAAAATGAAGGTAACGCGTGATGGTTTTGAATCGGTCACGCTTCATGTATTTTGAGAACGTACCACTAGGAACAGCTCTATCCTCCCGTGTTGACCAGCGCATTTCAAGGCCATCCCTATTACGGCTTAACGTCCGAGCGATGAGAATACCAACCACACGGAGTATCTCGTGGACTTTGATGCGTTTCACCCGCCTCCGCTTCTCCGCGAAATCTTCAAGCGGCGCAACCATTTTTCGAGGGTCCTCTGCCTCAGCGTCCAGTTGCTTATCGCATTGTTGCTTAGTGACAGCAGGGATACATAGCTCATGGTAGTGTTGGTATCTTGCTCAATGTACAGCCGTAACTTCTTTGGAAGAAAATAAAGAACAGGCCCAGCGGGGATTGGGCATACGCTGCTGCTGACTTGATGGGTTCTCATGCGCCAGTATAGTGATCAGCTTCGTCCAGTTGCAACTCATCCGCGTTCAAGAGTATACATAATTAGTAACTTTGCACTAGCTGTTACTCTGTACTATATAGACGTACCAGAGTGTTCTTCGTCACACAGTGTCCAGCCCGACTCTCTCAGCTCTCGCATGGCGTCGTCATCTTGCGCACATACATTGCTCTCATCCTCGAAGGCGGATCAGACTCCACGTCACTCTCGTAGTCAACGCGGCGGTCTGAGGGAGGTGTCAGACCATCGCCAATCGATTCAGTATCATCTTCGCCGTCATTGAAAGGTTCCCCACTGGTATTCACGTCGTCTGGTGCCACAGGTCCGAACAGCTTTCCCGCTCTCAAAGCATCCATGAAGTGGTCGTTGTCACAAGGTCAATTCCATTATCATCGTCGCTCTCGCTTTTGGCCTCCTCGTTACTGTATTCTGTGTAATCTAGATTAGCGCTCTATATACCCAGTTGTTCTGTAACTTCTGGAGTAGCCGAAGGCGGTGCTTGCATATCGGCCGTGGATGTCACCGCCACAGTGGACTAGAGGTTGAGGTTCTGAATCGGCTAGAACGGATTGGAGCTGTGACGCAACGGCGTCAGGAACGTGCGTCGAAGCCACTGGAGCTGCCACAGAACTCGAAGGCACGCAGGCTGGGGCCACACCAGCAGATTCTGCTGGCAAACCTAACTACTGGTGTAGCACTGCGGCCTTCGACGCTCACTTCTGCACTATTGCCATGCTGTGAATAGCAAATGCACGTGGAGGCGGTAGTGGAACCTCTAACAGCCCTGCGAGCCGTGCGAAGGCCATGGGATCATTTTCTACTGCAAGCAATACACCGATCAGTGTGTGCCAACCAAGAACAGTCGACACTAGCTTGCATACCGACAATGTAATCAACACCACGTCTCGCGTCGTTCAACGGGCCGGTTACTTCTGGATTGACGTACGTGTAGTCCACGCTGAGCCATTTGGGCTTCCTGGCCATCCATCCTGCCTTCGAGAGGTCGCACCAGAGCTGCTTGAAGGTGTTTTTCGTTCGGACCCTTCATTTTCCTGTCTTGTCAGTGAAAATGGAGTATAAACGGTGGGGAGAGGGATTAGCAGCTATTCGGATTTTTAAACCTCTCTCAGATTAATACCACCTTTTCTATACACACTGAATAATCCTCATCTATCTTCCCATCGCTGATCCACAGTGACAAATTCACCAACCTCCAAGTATACAAACGGATATATGCGGAGAAATTACCAGCTTCTAAGCTTGCTACATATTAAATCTTGTCAAAGTACTTATTCTGTATTATGCAGAATAGCGCTTTACGAGAGTTAAAAAACATGTTGGTTTGGATATGCTAAAGTCAAGTATCGATGTAGTCTACGGTACCGCGATTATATGATTGGTAAAGGGGCGAATGGGATTGGCTCCTGCCTCCTCATTGATCGAGGCAAATATTTGTGCGATGAGGAACGGAAGCAATCAGGCCAGGAAGCGAGGACATTGTCCTCACTTCTACTATTGCTTCGGACTGAGCACGTATGTACGATAGCAATAGGATAGCGGATAACAAAGACTCATTAAAGGCAATAAAGAAGACAAACAAACGTTTATTTACTTGACAATTGTACATCAGCCTATTGGATAAAGATTAACAGACCTCAAAACGAGCGTACTGTTGATACACACGCGAGCTACTCGTCCTGAAGGTGACCATATGCCAAGGCGCTTCGTCACGTTGGCAACAACATCGGCAGTCCTCATCGTCGTGGGAAAACGTCCTTTTCCCAACTGAGCGGACTCGTCGCTGTGGGCTCACTCGCTGCACTTCCATCGTAGCAAGCTAGTAAGACGAAATGACAACTCTCCTTTCTATCTCAGTTCTCAATATACCAAGGAGGACTCACGTGGTATTAAAATAAATTCAAATCAGCAACAATTGGAGCACTCGTCGCACCGTACAACAGTGTCACTGTCTGTTACAGCTAAGTATATGTCCTCCACCTTTTGTACATGACGATTGACGATGCACCAATATTGCGATGGTATCCGCGCATAACCCTTCTCATGATGCTCCGTGATGTTGTGTGCAGAGTTCTGGGCAATCCATCCTGTGGCTCGACCCTGCTTTGGTACGCATCTTTCCATTTTCGCACACTGTGCCATTATCGATGCTTGAGATGGTGAATACCTTTCTAAACACTTATGGCTTGAACAATCTCTACAAGCGACACAGGCGACAGTGTTGTCTACGGCCGCAGAGACGGCTCGCGATCGTATCTCCTACAATGACGAGCGGGTGGGCAGATTCACTTTCAGGTCAAGGCGGCGTTGGAAAACTACGAGGCGTATGCACAAGCTGCCCAAGAATCCGCGGGTGCAGCTCAGTTTCATGCGTGTCAAGCTCATCTCACCGAGACGCTGGAAAGTACTCGTCATTGGCTTGAAGATTCAGTCGCAAGTCAGACAGAGGCTAGGGTTTCTGAAGCTCAAATCGTACTCCAAAATGAAATCGCGGCGATGCGAGAAGATACAATCGATCGCGTTAGTCAGTTGGAGGCTCACATGCAGTCTAAACTAGACGAATCGATAGCAAAATCAACGGGTTCATACAATAGATTTGCTACTACGATTGAAGACGTCACCCAAGAATTTGCGCAAATTGTCCACGACATAGTGAAAGCTAGTGAAACCCATCTTCACAATATCGTCAATTCAGAGGTTACCCAATTGGAAATTAAGATGCAACTCACTCTTGAAGCTGCGATAGAGGCCGCCGAATGTCGAGCTTCGGGACGATTAGAACGTATTGATGCGAGACTTGATGAAAGTATTCACGCCATCCAACTTCGCGTTCACGATGCTATACAAACTAGTATCGAATCAAACCTCTCGAAAATGGAACAGCATTTGAATAGTCTTCTTAAGGCGTCAAGCTCTCAGTTGTCCACCGCTACTGCGAAGCAGATAGCAGACAGATTTACCAAGTCGGAGGTCCACATCGAACAAACGCAGCAGGTTCTCCATCAAAACATGAAAGCCGAACACTCAGACGCACTGAAACAAGTTGAAGCGCGACTAATGGAAGAACTACGTACTTCCAGGAAGGCAGATGCAGAGAAGGTAAAAACATCAATGAAAACATTGGAACAACAATTGGAGAGTAGATGGACTACTGCTATATCCCAAGCACTCACGACTAAAAATATGAATTTGAGCGCTGCGCTGCAAACGAACCAGCGACAAGTACATGAAAAACTACAAATCGCTCTTCGTTGACCTGCAATTCAAATTCAAAAAAGGGTGGCGAACGTGTGATGGATTCCCCTGGTCAATCTAGCATTATTGGGCGGCAAGACTGCTATGACGTCGATGCTACTCCGCCGTCTACAACACCAGGCGAAGTCGAAGTAGGACGACGTGTAACAAGCTACGCTGATTGCAACAAACATATCGCGAACCAGCATGCATGCTGCCGTGCTCGGAGCGCTCAAGGACTTGTCCAGACCAGAAAACAACTGCGAGATGCGGCGACAAGCACGATCCAGGCAATTCAAACACAAAAGACACACCACCCAAGGAAAACAAATCTGTTGTCGCTTGAACGTGCTCGAGCCGATGCGATTCGAGCATTAGCCATAAGAATTGAAGCGCGAGTCAGTGGATGCCACAAGAAAACAATCGGACGGTCACAGCGTTAACCATTCCCAAATAGTTGGAAGCAAAACAAATAGCTAGTTCCACTGCATGACCAGCGCTCCTAATACTTTCAATGCATCAATTTCATCAATACAACAATGCAGTGTGAATTGAGGGTGGCTATCCCAACACCAAGGAGGCGAACAAGCTCTTCATACAAATCACCCATAACCTCCGCACTACGAACTTGGTAGACAGTCTTCGTGACCTTCTTCAGCAATTGAAGCACCTCAGGGTTCTAAGAGCGAGCTATGTTGCAGGTCACCCCAAACGCCGCCATTGTGGCAGCATTCGTCAGGTGAGGCATGCACCACTCCCACGGTAGCGACAAATTCGATTTCATCATGTGTTGGACATCAGCCGCACCGTCCGTTGTCGCCCCGAAGAAGTCGGCTACAGTTAGACCGAAATCACTAAGAGTCTAGACAATCCAGCGCTTGAATGGGCCTCGAATCCCTCCGTCACGCGTGAAGTGGTTGGAAATGCCGTGTTCCCAGCAATACCGACACAAGTTCAAAGTCTCCTGTGATAAAGTAAACTCAAAGACCAAGGAATTTCGTGCTTGGGGCCTTTGCAGTCCAGAAATCAGCGACCATGCCCAAGCTCTTGCCAAATGGTAGCCGGTTATCCTGAAGAAAGCGAGTCGACTCGCGTTTACCTGATACATACAGCTCGATGACAGAGTGGGTAATTGCTCTTCGGTTGACCATGGCTCGAAAATTCTCTTTGGTGACTACAGCACGCAAACGTTGAGATTCTTCCCACTCGCCCATGATAAACGGCATATTATTGCGAACCACAAGCAGCGTCTGCAGAAGTAAACTGATCCGCTCACAACTTTCCTGGGTGTGTGCAGCTGCTCGGATTCGGGGTCTAATCTCGTGTTCGTTTGCAAGAATCTTCCAGTACTGGCTTGGCTGATGTGATTTGATGAGCTTCCTTTAAATGCTTTGTTGCCCTCGATGTCTGTCCACCACACAAAATGTGCACGCTCTCATTTGAACGGCAGGATTCGCTGGCTAGACAGATCCAGTAGCATACAGCCGGGTCACTTACATGACGAACGGACCCCCCATTTGTAGATAAATGATCGTTCGTTTGGTCCTTGACCAACGAGCTCGAACCCGACTTTAGGTTGGTTACTCGTCACAGCAAATTTAATTTCGGCAGAGACGCCAGTCGCGCCGGGATAGCTTTTGGCTGCAATTGCACGGTCGATGCAGGGCGTAAGGCTTCATGTGACCTGCGTTCTGGTAGGTTTTCCCGTTCACTTCTGCACCTCGGCTTTGCGATTGAATTTGAGGCCGCGTTGTTGCCGGATGATTCACTGTACGAATGCACGTAGTTGATTCGCCTTCGTTCAGCGGCAGTGTTCCCACCGCCAACGGCGTTTTAGGTCCCAAGGCGTCGGGAGCGTCCGCAGAGATACCTTGATATCCGTGTATCACAGACAGTGAGGAACGGGATAACTGCACTCCGCAGCTTGTGCATCTGGTCCGGGTGGTGTTGTCGGATTTAAGTCATCGTCGTCAGAAGCGTGCTCTCGGTCAGCAACCCAGCCTCGCATTGTTAGTAAGTGACAGGTAGCGAAGGGTGGTTGTTTGAGATGTTGGTAGCAAGGATGAAATCACAAACTGGGAATCAAGAGCTTGAATGAAAACATGCTGCGCGTACTTGCCTTCTGACGGCATCAACGACGGTGAATCGTGCGCTAGTGTTGCACGACAGTGAAAATCCCACAAGTCCTCAGCACGCGTGCGTTCGAAAGGTGGTGCGGCCTTTTGCGAAAGAAAGCCGTGGTGTTTTTCTCCAATAACAGGCCGAAAAAGTGATCTTGCGTCCGAACCGACGTGGAATTGGCTGCCAAGCGCAGCTCTAAATGGAAGGTGAAGAACCTGAACTGCCAAACAGCTTCCAGTGTTCAGGAGGGTTCTCAAACGAACACAAAAACTATCATTTCTGCTTCGGACGAAAGGTTCTTCGTAATCGCAAACCAACATTTAGTCGTTTTTCGCGTCGGGTTGCTGTGGTTCGTTCTAGCTGGGCTCATGACCTCCTACCAGATATGCCAGTTCATCTGTCAGAAGCATGAGGGTGCCGCATTTCATGGCGAGCCGCAATTCATCTAGCACTACTTGATGGAAATCAAGTACCAAGAAGACTCCAACGTGACTGAGTTCTTACTGAAGCTTGAGATGGCCATAAAAGCCGCGCAAGAAGCCACCGATTCGGTGATGAACGAAGGCCAGAAGTCGAATTACCTATCCCACTCAATGCTCAAATCTTGGAAAGACGACCCCGTTGTCTGAAAGGGACAAATAAAGTACACCCCCTACGAATATATAAAGCAGAGCGTCGAAGGCAAGGTCCACACCATCCAAACCGAGGAGCGTTACACACTATCCGAGGGACACCTGAGACCAGTGCTACCAAAACCGAGCGGGATCTAGAGGCCACTGAACGTGGTCTGCGCAACCAAGACCCCAAAGGTAGCAGCATATGCTTCAACTGTGGCAGGCCACGCCACAGCATTCGTCAATGCCGCGGCTTGCAGAAGGACCTCCGAGATGGTTGAATGAAGGCTGGGACGGTTCTGCCTGCCAACTTCGCGTTCAAGGGCAACACGAAGTGTGATCACCCATACCGAATATCTAAGGACCGGAAGCATGGATGCTATAACAACAGCGGCAGCAGAGATCAAATCCGTAGCTGTGGCGGGGTAAGCACAAGCAAGGCAACAGTGGCAAGAATCACAGTCATGACCCAGGAAACAACTGTCGTTTTGTTCCTGACGACGAGGCAGACGATGGCAACAACCGCAAAGTGTTTCGCCAAGAACGTCTTAGCGTGGACCTGATTGTTGTCGCTACATCACTCCCCCCTCCTAAGTGAGTCTTGCTAGTCAAGCCAACGCGCAGCTCAGCCCTACATGGACCATCGACTCTGGATGTACGCGCCATGTGACGCATGAATCTCAGCGGTTCACTGGCATTGCTACTAGTGGTGGACCGACCACGGTTGGAGGTAACAATCAGATCCCAGTCGAAGATATCGGACGTATTGAGCTGGTAGTCGTTGAATCCAAAGGCAATTCGAAGAAGCTCACCCTTCAAGGCGTCCTATACGCTCCGCAGTTGCAGTTCAACCAATTATCAGTTCAAGATGCAGTAAAACACGACTATTGCTTCAGCTTCGATCGGAAGCACTGTGCTGTGCAGACCGACTAACACATCAAAACAGGGCACCGATGGTAACCAATACGGACCTGTACCATTTTCGTGCCCAACCCGTGGTAAATGCAACGGCGCACGAGGCCTCAGATAAGCCACTCTCCTTTCTGCTATTAACCAAACGTCTTGGACATCCTAACGTCGCATTTTGCATGATTTATCTAGAGCCAAGCCATTCATGGACTCGACGCGTCCGCGTCTGTAGATCATACAGATCAGTTCCGCTGCATTGGCAACACGTTGCCGAAGTCTTACTGAGCACAATTCTTTTCAAATAGAGTTGTTGGACGTGCTACATCGCCATTGGAAAAAGTGCATTTATATATCTGTGGTCCATTCCCAGTACCAAGTCTTACTAGCTGTCGCTACTTCTGATTTTTATCGATGCCTTTCTTCGATTCACGTTCACCTACCCAATGAAGGTCGTAGTGAACTGTACGAATGCTACAAAGTCTGCAGGCGGAAAGTTCTGGACGTTTTCCGACAGGATGCCACACTCGCATTATTGAAGATCATGACATTCAGAGGCTACAAGCAGATAATGCAAAAACATAATAGAAAAGCTAGGGCGCATCATCTTATGCAAGTACGGGACTCATGCACAGTTTACCAATGCGCACACACCTCAACAAAATGGAGTAGCTGAGCGCCGCATGCGTACAATATTAGAGTGGGTCCAGGCACTGCTGCTGGATGGTAACGATCCAAAACAGTTGTGGTCAGAGTGTGTGCGTCATATCACCACACTAATCAATATGACCAAGCGCTTTGGGGGTCCTGTGTCTGGCCTTCTCCTTCTTGCCGAGATCTCCTCGACAGTGCGTGGGTCGTTCGCGTGGTTTGCTTTGGAAGCGAAGGACGTTGTCATTCTTGACGCAAATCAGGCTTCCATGGTCAACGCCAAGGGCTGCAATGTCAGTTCACTTTCGACTGACTGGTTCGAAAACAAACCTTGCGAGGCGACCCGATTCAGATGGCGTTGAACCAATCTGGACACCAGTTCGTATGCCCCTTTTTCGGAGCCCTTCGCTTGCTAAAGGCTAAGGCGGCTAACCTCACTACGTACCAGCTGCCGTCCACTTCAGCATGCTCTGCGTTCCGGAGTACGTGTACGAATCTCCAAAGCTATTCCACTAGCCGCAGTACACTCTGGCGGTGACCCAATCAATTACAGCGCACATTCACTCAGAGCGGCTGGGCAACACTAATGTATTGTGCGGGTGTGGACGCTCTCACGACCTGGTTCCATGGTCGTTGGTGTGACGGGGTACACAGCACCTTGCACAGAGGAAGTGCTTTGAGAGCGTTAGCTGTCAGTGAACAACGGTTCGCGGTTCCCGGCCTATGGGAACGGACTGCTACTCAGACGGTGGCTTCAAGACTGAATATATTTTATAGGTAAACTAAGCTTGATTCATACAAACGCTAAGTCATGTATAATAAAAGCTATACGAACGTCCAGTGGTTGGCTCACAGCGAGGTATGTACCATGGACACTGAAGAGTGACATCCGTCAATCTTTATGTAACTTTGGGTACACATCGGTGTACCCCGTTACATCCTCTCCCACTAAACTAAGAATCACACTTGATTCTCCAACCAGAAGTGCGAGAATTGTAACACCCAAAGGGGCAATTCTTAGGCACTGCCAATGAACCACTGGTACGCCCTCTCGTCACTCCCACAGTGACTTGTGTCCGCAACGGACACTGCGAGCTGCATCCTTGCACGCGCGGGGGTGTTGTCCGCAAAGCCGACACCCATAGCGGCCTGGGCCTTGACGCTAGCGAGCGTCCTGTGCTTCGGCGCTGGATGCTTCAGCATCCAAACTTGCGGTGGCTCTCCTTGACCACCCGCAGTTTCCTTCGGAGGACCCTTGGACCCTCCCTGACACTTCGTGTGTCTTGTATCTCCCGCGTGGGACGATACCTTCGAGGGTATTGCATAGTCCAAGGATGGAGAGAGCTCATAGCTCACCTCCTGCTATGATAGCCACCAGCATGGGTCACGCACGTCATGGCTGAGCGCGTGGGGCGACCGACGGCTTCGGCGGTACACGCGCTAGGGTTATTCCATGACCGGAGACCAGAAGCATCATGCTTCAGCGTTGGCAAGCTTTAGCTGCCGTAACGCCTGCTCATTACATTGAGCTGGGTGGAGCCGCATCAAGCTCTGCCTCGCGTCTTGGCTATCACCCATTGACGCGTAGGTGCCGAAGTCCGGCACCGAGGTACCCAACGGTACATCAAGCGTGGTGGTGAGGTACATGTAGCCTCCACTACCAAGGCACCACCTTTGACGTGGCGCCGGTGACTGCATTGCACGTCGCCAGGATCATGACGTGGTCGGAGTGCGTGCGAGCTTGCACGGCACTCAGTCGTTACGTGACCACGACGGCGTATGGAGTTGTGACTCCGTACACCAGAAGCACGGTGCCGTGTCCTACATGTACCACGGCAACCAGAAGTGCCTCAATCTGGTCAGAGTGTGTGCAAGCCTGTACGACTCTCAGTTCCTTTCGGGACGACGGTGTACGGGGACGTGGACCCATACACCAGGCACATGCCCGTGTACAAGCATACACAGTTGTTGATTCATGCCAACAACAGCTTCCATGAGGAAGCTAGTCTCACTTGAGACTTGGGAGGAAAGGCGTTTCCGAGCCTCTCCCCCTCTTACGATCAAACCCCTCCGGGTCGACCGTGTCGGCAGCGAGCTGGCGTGCTTCCAGCCCGCGAGCAGTTTGCGTCTGCGCGACGTGACGTGGAACGGTGTTACCCACGTCGGGTGAGGCCACGGTGATCTCACCACATCCGAGCTGCTGAAGCTCTAAGCGGAACAATGTTACCCGCTTGGTGTGGAACGATGTTACCCACACAGGAAGCGCAACCAGTGGCTTCCTCTTCAGTTTAGGTCTGGGCGACCATGTCAGTAAACTGTACCAGGCACGAGGTACGGACCTCGCGCCGATTCAGTGGGTCCAGGACTGTGGATTCAACGACACCACATCCGCGTATGGGATCACCAAAGGATACCCCGGATCCGTCGGGTTCATCAGAACCCAAGCGCAACTCGCGCTGCATGATGTTGTTGTTCATCGACATCATGTCGAGGGTCAGCCGTTCTGACACCTCGGACCGTGCCCCCAAGCGGATAGCAGATGATAAACGGCCGGGCCATAAAGCCGGCCGTGCCCGAGGAGCTATTCAGCTAACTCCGAGTCGCTCGTGGCGACTCCAGTCTGTTTCACCAGACTCGGCTTTCGGCGGCGACGGCGTCGTCGCTGCCCATCCCGGCGTGGTGCTTTGTTACCCACGACCGGTGATGACTCAAGGGCGGCTTCGGGAGTCTTGTCGACTCCGTGTGGAACATTGTTACCCACACAGGAGGTGCTTTCAGCAACCTCCGCCCTGGCCACGGTCTCGACCTCTTCGGTCTCACGTGGACTTGTTCAACTTGGGTGGCTAGCGCCCCCTGGCGCTGTCACAGCCGAGGACCGTACGGCGCCACGATCTTGAATGGTGAGAGCTGCTGGCATTGCAGCTCCCCTCGCCGGACGTAACGTCCTGTCCACCGGCATTGCCTGTGGCGGTCCATTGCCCACAGTGGACGGTGTTTCAACACCTGTTGCAGCATACGCTGCAACCAATTCCTCGGAGTCGTTCCCGACTCGACTTCGGCATGAGCCCCAGCATCTGACGGAGGTGGGAACATTACTCACCAATGCTCTGTCAGAGGCTGAGGGCCGGCTAGCATCTATGGCGTTGCCGCGCCAACCAACCCAGAGCCCGTGCATCTCGTGGCACGGTAAGTCCAGTACCAAGCCGTACGTGTTCACGACGACGTACAACTCGAGGCTGTTCAGGGGTTCGAACCTGACAGCCAGATCCATGCAGACCATTGCCTTCGCTCTCACACAGAGAGTTGGCAATCCCTCCGGGGGCGTTCGAGATCACTCGACGCCTCGGATATTAAAACTTCCAAGGGATGTTACATCCCCGTACACTCGCGTGTACTACAAGCAACCCAGCCTCGCCACCGAGAGACAAAGTCTCTCGTAGGCTAAACCTCCGCGGTGCGCGCCGCCCGAGCACCCGTCACGAAGACTCAGGTCTTCCCCATTGGGGCACCCCGCCACTACTAGTGGTCGGAGTCCCTTTGGCCACCCGACCGCGGCTTGCGCCAGTAGCCGCTAGGCCCGCGAGGTCTCGGGGACGGATGCTTCCACACCCCAGCCGAAGGACATACACGTTGCCAGTGTCCTAGTCCGCCGCATTTATAGCAGTGAACCGAGCCCAGCTCAGCAAAGCTCAAGTCCATGGGCTCTGGCTCGTTGTTTGCAACGCCGTCGTGCGCAACAACTGGAGTACCAGACTGCTTATGGATGTACTCTTCCTGGAGGGCGAGCTTAATCGTCTCCTCCATAATCGATGCATGCACGCGGAACAGTTGAATGCGTGCGGGACCAACCTTCAGGCCGTCAATGAAGACCGTCGTCTTGACGTCTTCAGCGACGGGGTTCCCCATCAGCGAGGATGCCAACGTGCGCATCTCTTGTACGTACTCGTACAGCTTACGTTTCCCTTGCTTGCAGGCGAGGAGACATGAGAGCTGGCGGAACGCATCGTTCGCCGGGAGAAAAGCAGCACGAAGCCGCTCGCACAACTGTGCCCACGATGTAAAGCATCCAGGAAACGTCATCTCCGGCGTGTACGCTAATTCTTGGTACGATCGCCAAGATTGGATAGCGCAAAGGCGACACGAAGTCCCTCATCCGAGATGAGACCCGCCCTCATGGCGATTTCAACTTCACGGATCCAGAAGTGAAGGTTTTCGCCTTCCTTCCCGTCGAACGCGGGTATAGCCAGCCGCAAAGGCTTAGGCTGGACCGGCTTCGACTCGGCCACAGAGGCCTGCAGATTTCCCTGCACATGCGCAATGAGCTCGCGCTCATACGCGTCGAACGTATTCACGCGTTCGACTTGTTCGGCTGGCGTCACCGACGTCAAGCCCCGGAGGACATCGCTTTCAAAGGTGCCTCCAATCTTTCGAACAGACTCGAACTGCGAGTCGCTTAAGTGAGGAAACTCACTTCGGTCCATCGTGTCTCACGCGCAGAGACCACAGAGGATTCAGGTAGTTCAATCTACCCGCGTAGGCGCGAGATTGACTACAAGTGCTACCGAGTGTGACGGGGCACACAGCACCTTGCACAGAGGAAGTGCTTTGAGAGCGTTAGCTGTCAGTGAACAACGGTTCGCGGTTCCCGGCCTAAGGGTACGGACTGCTACTCAGACGGTAGCTTCAAGACTGAATATATTTTATAGGTAAACTAAGCTTGATCCATACAAACGCTAAGTCATGTATAATAAAAGCTATACGAACGTCCAGTGCTTGGTTCAGAGCCATGTATGTACCATGGACACTGAAGAGTGACATCCGTCAATCTTTATGTAACTTTGGGTACACATCGGTGTACCCCGTTACAGTTGGGCTTCTGGCCCTTTTAAGCAATACACACGACTCTGCAAGGAGTCACTGGCTTCCCTTGCGTCAAAAATTGTCAGCGGCTCGAAGCACATGAGCAATCTCCAACGACAATCCGATTATCGACCATCGGTGGGGGTTCCAATGGGATCTCGTTAAAATCCGACACTGTGGCCATCATTGAATAATAATAGAGCAACGTTCCCGTCCAGGTATTCCTGGACAGGTATTCACCAGGTATTCTCTCCAGGTATCGACCAGGTGTAAAATAATTCGTATACTACCGCTTCGCGTTTTTTTTTCCGGCTATCAGCCACTCATCCAGTCAAAAACCTGCCACGCGGCAGTTGGTCCGGCACTTCTCCGCGGAGCCGCAGCGAACCGCCATGGCGCGCACGCGCAAGACGTCGCAGATCAAGATTCGGATGGCGGAGGAGGCACGCAGAGAGGAAGCAGCTCGTGCGCAGGAGGCGGCACTCGTCGCGGGCGTCGTATCGGCACGCACTCGGAACTAGAAAGCCGTCGCTTTGAAGAACGCGTGTCGACTTCGCGACGAAGGAGTTGGACCTCACGCACGAGGTTCAAATGGCGAGGCAGCGGAGGAGGAGGACGCGGAGGGCCACAATGAAGAGGCGGTGGAGGCGGGAGACACGGCTGATGAGGTCCAACACTCAGAGGGTGAGGAAGCGAAAGAAGTGACAGAACTGGGCCCGGTAACCATTGCAACGCAGCGTAAAGGAAAGAAACGCTCCGTCGAGCATGTGGAAGAAGATGAGTTAGGGTCTGTTCCGCTGTTCCAGCGTGGTCACGAGTCGTGGCCCGAGTTTGAGCAGTCGTTGCAACAGTACATGAAGGACACCCGACATGTACTTGTGGTGAAGGAGGTGATCAGTGTCCATCGACGCAATGCCGCTCTCAAGTCGCAGATTCAATACAAAGGCGTCCTTGAAGAGGATATTCCGCTCGTGCCAGCGGCGGCTGGTCCTTATCAACGCAAGTATATCTGCACACACGGTTGGCGGTCGATGCCAGCTATGCTGAATAATTTTCCTGAGGTGCTTCAAATAAATTGCACACATAAGACCAACAAGTGAGTGGATACAGTAGAATGCGACGTTGCTATAGTCCATGTTTCCTCCACGTTTACCCAGTTATTGACCATGTATTTGATTACTTTCACCTATAGATACAACTACCAGCTTCTCACTATGGTTGCAATGGATCAGTTTGGACACGGTCAACCAGTCCAGTACTCTCTCCTTGAAACAACTACCGACTGGCATATGGCAAAGAGCTCGGAACACTTCAAACGAGCAAACCAGCATTGGCGATTCGTGCGGATTGTCATCGTTGACAAGGATATGCCTGAAGTGCAGGTCATACGCCAGAAATTACCGGAGGCTCGTGTGCTATTTTGCCACTTCCACGTAATTAAGTGGCTGCACGAAACGATCCGGAACTCGAGCAAATATGGCGCATACCCGGCTGACGTGATAGCTCAGATGAGGCATACCATCACGAACATGAACTAAGCTATAACGCAGGACAGCTACGCAATGCATCGTGTTGAGTTTGAGATTCTATCGTGCCGTGAAGATCGGACAGATCTATGGGGGTACTTCAAGAAGAACTTGCAGCGTGATTTGGGTGATGGCATTTCGCACTGACTTGCCCTACTTAAACGATCACACGAACAAACGCGTGGAGAGCTTCTTCGGCAAAGTCTAGCAACACGTTAAGGGTCATTTCACAATGCGAGAGAGTTTGGACGCACTGTTGGCATTGAAGCGGCGAAAAGAGGTAGAATATTACGCTACGGTGGCTATGCACGGCACATTGCGTGACACTGCTAACCCTGAGGAAATGAATATCGTGCTGGGAATGACGACACGGTGGGTAGCCGCTGCTACCAAGACTCAGTACGACGTGGCGGTCAACATGGATATCGCCAAGAGCTATACGTTTGTAGACAAGGACAAGGGTACCTCGGCCATCGTCCGCAGAGGAGACCACGAGTAGATGCTTCGAAAGGAGGGGTGGGAATGTGAATGCGAATTTGCGAAGACCATGAAGCTTTCGTGTCGACATGCGATGGCGTTCTATAAGTCGAGTGGCAGTCCGTTTGTCATACCGTTTGCTGCTATTGGGTTCAGGTATGTCCAGGTATTGGCCAGGTATTAACCAGATGTTATACTGCCTATCCATGTTTCTACCAGGTTTCTTAATCGTTTTGACTGTGCGGTGCATGCATGAGTAGGTGGTACGTCCAGAGCCGTTTGTCGGCCCAGTCTATGACGCTAGTCGCGAAGCCATTTGTTGCCAAGGTTTTCAAGCAGGACACCTCTACGCTAACGGGCTCGTTGAGCGAACAGGAGAAGTGCCGTCGCGCGCAGCAAACCTTTGGTCGCATCAGCAGCGAGCTTGCCCATTTTTCTGATGATGCGTTTGGCGCTGCAATGGCAAATTTCGATGAGTGGTGGCATAAACTGCGCCAACGGCAAGCCCGTCAGCACCAAGCCAGAGTCACGATAATGACGATCAACCCGACGGTAGCTCAGGACCGGAGGGAGGAGGTGGCGGCGGTGGTGGTGGCGATAATAGGGTAGCAATTCGAACTGATGCAGGTGGGTCTTTTGAGGTGAAATGACTCACCTGCGACCAGGTCGAGCTGTCATTGATAGGAAGAGATCGCACCTGGATGGATTGGACCAGGAGGGTTGGGGTTATCTTCAGATATGTCCGGATGATGTCGACGTCTGACGCAACGGTGGTACAAGTAACTTTATTTGTCTGGTACCATTGTTTTGGTACAGGCGACCATCTGGACACTGGCGATCATCTGGACACCTGCGATCACCTGGACACATGTGATCATCTGGACACACCCGATCAGATGGACATGGTACCGTCACTGTGGTACATCCGGATCCGATTGATACTAGGTACAATGGTACTATCACTTCGGCACAGGATCAAGGTGCACAGATTGAAGTTCAAGGTATGATGTGCAATCGTTGGACACGCAAGCGGGATGGGGATAGAAACAAGGATCTATAGGACTTATACCTTTGCATGAGAGATTCGAATTTACCTTGCAAGACAAAAGCGGCGTTGACATTCCGGGGAGGGAGGTATATTGGCCCACCCGACGAAGAACCTACCAAGTCGACCAAGAAGATATCACCACCACTGGATAGCTTGACCAGGGTGCGTTTCGATACATTCGTCTCCCATTCAAGATCCCGCCGAAGGAGGCGGCAAGCAACGAAAAGGGCTTCAAGGAGCACACCCAAGGACACCCCCCAGTGATCTACTCGACCAAGACTCGATCACCTACACCGGACGACCGCGTAAAGCATATCCGTGCGGTCGCCATCCCACCTTTCCCTGCAAGGAGCAGTCCATATCCCCACCCAGTCTTGGCCACAAGTGACCCCCTCTCGAGTCCACCTGGAAGAGCGTAACCCGCCCAACCGTCGGGTACACAAGGTGAGCTACAAGGTATATGATCCGACCGGATCAACAGAGTACCCCCTCCGACAGTCGGCAGTCCGGGCGACCAGTTGGCAAGCAGTGTATCGCGTCAACAATTTCGTGACCCCGCTCCGCCACACTTTCGGTGGCCAGAGTGAGGACAAGCCGGATGAAAGCGCGGGACATGGGAGCAAATCCAAGGACAATTCGGATGAAGAACGTCCCATACAGCAGTCAAACGTGCAGAAAGAACAGGTTGTTGTAGCAGATACTATCACACCGGCGATCCGCCTTAATGGAAAGGTGATTCTGGTAGGTCGCCCTAGACTTAATCGCAAGGAGCAACACACCAAAGCGAAGGCTGATCTCAAAGAATACAACCAAGGCATGAAGTTACGAGCCGTACTGTGGGATAGTGACGTATGCAATGTGGTCGCTTCGCTGAAGAAGATCAATCCTGGTATACGCGAAGTGGGGTCCTTCCTAGCGACCTTTCAGGGCATTGGCAAGGCCGTTGGTAAAGCACTGAAGTGGCGTGTTGACGCTGAGTTTGTGTCGGAATGTGTTCGTTACCGCCTTCCGGAACCAACTATCGATCGCGCACTGGAGCAGATTGGTGAGTACCGGGGCGAACACAAGGAGCAGATTCAGAGAGACAGCGATGGCGAAGTAGTGGATAAAGGGTATGGTGTGGTCGTTCAAAAGGTGGGTAGCTTCACGCAAGAGCAGTTGTAGGCTATGAAGTGGCTGTGGAATCTTCAGGCTACATGTAGACGCGGTGCGCCGTGCTGCTCGTGGATTAATGGAGATGTAAAGAATAGCGTGGAGGACCGAGAGGGACCGAGCGTTATTCTCGGCGATATGCTGGATGCGTGGCCATATCGGGTGCTGCCTCAATATGGGTTTGATGTATCCTATTCGGTCCTATACTGCTTCAGAGCCTCGACATGGCTCAATGACGATGCGATATGCGCCTTTTCGGTGTTCCTTACGCGGCGCTACAAAAATAGCACGACAGAGATTATTCCGCCTCCGGAGAAGGGGCATTCAAAGGAAACGAAGAAAGCAGCAAAAAAAGAGCCCCTGCTTGCTGAGAATACTCTGGAGAAAATTCGGAGTGGCGTTGACACGCATCGGTTCTTGCTCATGCCAGTAATTTTTGGAGGCGTTTACTGGGGCTCTTTGGTGCTCGACAAGGACGCGAAGCAGATCCAGCTCTATGACAGCATGAGCTCCAACAAGAAGAACTAGACACATTTAAAGACCATGGCAAGAGAGATCGCTGCTGTCATGGAGAGCACTTACAATGAGGTGGACGTGGAGGAACCGATCCAGAAAGACGGGGACAATTGTGGAGTGTTCGTGTGCCTTCACTTCTGGAAGTGTATGTCGAGTGAAGCGCACAGCGATGTGTCCGACTCTGGTATCACGAAGCTACGTTGGTCAATGTTACATGCCATTCTGAAGAAGCATCGTTAAGACTCGAAGAGATGCTGTGCTTTGAATGTGCTCGTTGAAGCTGCCATTTTCTGAATACTTGCTTTTTACCTGGATGATACCTAGACTATACCTGTTTGTCATGAACATGGATTTTACCTGGAAGATGCCTGGACAATACCCGGCCGTTATCGTGCCGACTCCAACGTATAAGCCATGCCGACAGGGAGTGGGCTTCATCACTTTGACGTTTGCTCAATTAGCACACACATGACTATTCCAGGTATTTGGAGATCTCGACACCTGTGTAATATTTGGCCCGGTAATATATCGGACCTTTGCGCACCTTCTTATGCGCAAAATGGAAACCTGGAACAAACCTGGTCAGAAACTTGGAGTTTACCTGTATCTGGGTAAACCTAACCATCTGGGAAACCTGGACCCGAACGCCATCCATAATAATAATGCCCATTGGGCGGTTCCTGAAAACTCAAATCGCGATTTGGTCGTACTAAACCCAGCATAAAAAATCCGAGGACAGCTGCGCATTCGGATCAATTTGGCCCGGGGAGGGAAATCTCTACGGGGTGGTTGCTACCCCCGACAGATTGGTACAGCGTACTATTGTTCAAAGATACGCATTGCAAACCCCGGAGTCAGTTCAAACTTGGTGCTGAAGGTTTATGGAGGAATATGGAGCCCCCGGTCGAGACAACCAGCTCGCAACTGCAGCACCTGCCGACAACTAACAGCGTACAAGTGCCGCTCACACAGCTAACACCACCTCTACCTGCGGTCATGGGTCCACATCCATGCATGCAGTCACCCATCGAGACGACGGAACGGGGCGTATCAACGAGTATCAGCTCGGATATCTTTATCACGCAGTTGACTTTGTCGCCATTAACGCCGACGACACATCTACGAAGTCCTGCTGTTTCAACTAATATTGATTCAGTTGGGCCTGCCCCAGCACCTTCTCCGGCAACTGCGACAACAGACTCCAGCAACAACACCTCCATCTCCAGCTCCATCTCCAACACCCGGGAGCGATGGAATGACAGATAGCGCAGGTCGGCGAACGCGACGAAGACGCACTCTCGCTCGAGCAGCAAGAGGAAGCGGCTTTACAAGAATTGAAGTCGACAGCCTTCTCGATTTGCTTGAAACCATGAAGCCAATAATGGGAGACGGTTGCGCGCCGTCACAACGAAAACAATCCTGGCGTTGACCGCACTGTTGAGAGTCTTCGCCGCAAGTTTGCCAAGCTCTATAAGACTAATATGGGGACGGGGAACCCTCACATGCCTGACGACGTAGCCCGTGCCATCCACATAGCGACCGCTATTACACAGCGAGATGAACTGGTTAGAGGGGACGACATTTCGGAAGATGCTGCTGAGCGTTTTTGCGGATCTGGCGATGATGCGGATACAAGGTCCCGTACTGCTGCTGCTGTCTTGGCGCGTCCACTGGTTCTCCCTCGTCAAGCTTCTGAGCCTAATGGAAACGATGATGACGATCTGCTATCGCTGGCGCGTATGATGAAGTTGCAAGAGCAACGTCAGAGGGAGGCAAACCGTGCGCAGCAGCAGCGTTGGCGTGAGGAAGACCGTCGCCAGCGTGAACAAGATCGAGCTGACGACTGAGAGAGAAGCAATTGTATATTTGAGTTACTTGCAACAGCTTTGGTGGGAATAACCAAGGTAATGCAAGCTAACAAGGAGAACAACTAACTAGCCTACACCAGTGTTAGTGCATTTCGCTCTAAGCTTGGTATGTAAACAGAGAGCAGCTGATTAATGCCTACTAGTCTCGCTCGGAGGCTGAAAAGTAGCACGCATCGGTCATCTCCAGACCCGAAGAGCGTCGCGAAACCAGACATACTGGGTCACTGAAGTGCTGCGCGAACCACTATGTGGTCGCGTTGGCGGCGTTGACGTCTGCTTAGTCTTGTCAAAACGATTGACTGCTACGTGAAGCTCGGCGGCGTTGGATTGAAGCTAGGAGAACGATCACTGTGGAGGTCATCGCTGTTACTGCGCTAGATTCGATCTGCTTAAATTGTGTTTTCAGGAGACACACACTTTTCCTCCTTCGGGACATCTCTTTGAGGGCAAGTTGGCTTGATTAGCTCTGGGAGTTAGACTTGCTGGAGTTCCCCCTCGAGTGGCTCGAGATCTGGTTCGGAATGCAGCCTAGCTCGTGTCGCTCCCAGGTAGAGGCCTTGATCATGCAACTTGCCGCATCTCGAATCATGCCCGGTCGTAGCCTGGTGTATACTGAAAACCACCAGCTTGACCAAGGTCCCATCAGTCGAATGACCAGGTCACTGTTACCTGCTGCTAGCAATGCACAGGCTCCTCCGATGCGCAGTGAATGGGTCGAGAAATCCTTTCGCGGCAATCCCATGCTGGCCGCTGCTGCCTTAATTAAATTGGCCACTTGCACCTTGTTGAGAGTCTTTGTCTTTGAGACAGGAGTGAGGTATGGCCCCAATTTCTTTCCTGCTGCCAGCCAGCTGGATCGAATGTACAGACACCGTTGGGCTGCTGTCACCGGGCACAGTGATTCATGATTGGATCTGTAGTGCCGTATCGTGACGCCATGCGCGATGCGGTCTCCCTTGTGGGATTCGAAGACCACCTCCACCGAATGGATCCCTGGACTCGCGGGTCCGACCTGAATTCCCTGACTGTCACGAAGAATCACGTTGGATCCCTTCACGTAATGGATTCTCTCCTTCCCGGTCGAATTGTCGATGGCCACAAGGCCCCATAGCTCTGAACTTATGTCCAGGAAGAATAACCCCAGGATGACTGATCCCCACAGCAATTCATCTAGTTGGTCATGTTCCTTCAGTAATTGCCGCATCTCGAGCAGCATCGGTGTAGTAACTGGCTGCTTCCTGTCCACTTCACTATGTGTGCGTTTGTATCCCTGAGCGATGAGCTCAAATTCCGAATCATGGGAATTGAGCCTGGCGTTCCGAACTGCCTTGTGTGCAAATGCCACCGCTGCCATCTTTCCATCGAACGTCTGGAATTTGTTTCCTTTTTCGCTCCTGTTGTGCCCTTCTGAAACGCATACCGCTGCGAATAGTCCGACCATCCATGCTTGTTGGGCAGCTCGTCAATCCACACGGGGAATCCAAAGGCGTTACAGAATGATTCCCAGAATTTGAAGTTCTTGCTGTACTTCCCGATGGTTTCACTCGTGACTGAAGCTCGCTTGAGCTGGTCTCTGTTGTCTTCCACACGTTGTCTTCGATCGGCACTTGATGCAAATCAAATAGGTTAGTACTCGTGTGCACGTCGCACCTCGAAGTCCTCTCCGTGGATCGCCCAAGCGTTTGCGTCGCGAAGTGAAGCCTGTACCGGGCTTGACCCAAAGCACATTGCCTTAGATCGTCCTGCCCGCTCGGAGAATCACAGTTCATTTTGTCAACCAGGTTGGTGATCCAGCGACAGTCGCTGTGGATGATGATATGACGCCAGGCGCCTGTAACCTTCAACTTCGGCCTCCACTCACCTGCCACCGTGGCAAGCGCCCAAGTAATACTACTGCCGTCATGGACGGAGTCGTGATAGGTGAGATAGAATCGTTCTCTAAGGCGTGTGCTCGTGATGCACACTCCGTTCGCACCCACACTTATAAGCCACACCTCGTCATAGTTCGGGTTGCGCTCGAGCAGGCTCATGGGTATGCCTGCGAACTCGTTTTGGAAAACCAGGTCCATCCACCATAGAAGATCCTTATGAAGGATTGCCGTCATGGGAATTCCGGCCTTGTTGAACCTCCGGCAGCTAAGCTGATCTGCCGTTAGGCGCCGGATGAATGGCTTCGTTATCGGGACGAAGCTGATGACGTGCCACAGAACTCCAACCAGGATATCCAGTCGTTTGAGGGATACGAACGACTTTCGTATCGATTCAGCAAGGACCGTCCGCAGCTTGTCAATTTTTCTCTGTGGAACCGTGATTAATTCATCTGGGATATTCCAGTCTATCCCCACAGCGTGGAAGGCACACGACCAGGTCGTGAATTTGCCTTCGTGCCAGCCGTCCGAACCGAATACGAGTTTAACTCCGTCTCTGAGACGTTTCTCCGCCTGCTGCAGGCGATCTCCGAAGTCTACTTCGATAAGGACGATGTCGTCTACCCACTGGCATGCCCAGAAGGGTTCGATGTGACCCAGCACCAACGACGCCCCGGTGCGTTGGTAGTGTCGAGCGGCTTTCCCAAATACGGCAAAGAACCCCGCGGAAGACGTACACCCGAAGACGACCATTCCCGAGACAATGCCATGAGAAGTACGCGGCAAACACCCCCCAAACACCGCAGCACGGCGTGTGTGATCAGGCACGTGATGAAATGCTTCGGCGATATCCGCGATCATGGCGTATATATTGTACCCTGGGTACCTTCGACGCAGATCGCGAACGCGGAGAGCAATAGACACGAAAGGTCCCAAGTCGCATCTGGCGACGCCTCTGAGGCGGTTTGCGCATTGACGGACTGTCCGTCCGGCGCAGACAAATCATGGATGAAGCGGCCATCCAAATGACGAGGCTTGTCCTTCTAAGGGACGAGCGCGAAGGAGCTCGAGTGGAAAGTAGGATCGCTGATCAGCGTGGCCATCATAACAATGATGCAGCGACCTTTGTAGTAGTCGTCGAGAAGCTTGTCGGTCACGATCGTTGCGCCATTGTTGGCGCCGGGATAGTTCACAGGGACTGGTCGCACACCGCGGCGACCAGATAGCCCCCTCCAAGGGGGGTGGGGGGTTAAACCCTCCTGCGCGATGGTGCATAACATATCCAAGTCCGGGTAGGACGCTAGGTGGACACGATACAGCCACGGGCGAAGAGCCTTGTTCGGGCGAGGGTCCATGGGGGTCTGACCCCGAAATAGCGCGAGCGTTCCGGGGATACCTAGCTGGGGGTCCGCCACGAGAGCGTCCAGGATGCGGAGGTCAACGGATGAAATCGACAGCGGTCCCGGTTCGGCCGCCATAAATGCCGAGTCCAGAGGAAACATCACCCCTAGCCGAGAGGCAGCCTTACGAATGGCGTCGAAAACCAGCTTAGGCACACATCGGTTGCGGCCGCGGACAAGACACGATCGCGTCTCTGGTGTATCATACTGCGTCGGAAGCTGACGAGCCGTCGTGTGTAACTGGGGTACCCTAGGTAACCGCACGGGTAGATGATGACGCCGATCCGTCGAGGTTGGCACGAAGCGTGATCAGATCAGATGCGCAACGGCCGCGAGATCGAGCAGCACGAGAGCCCAGGTCGTTCTCCGGTGAGCCTGGAAATCGCGTGCGTCTAAGGATGCAAATGGATGGAACGGGAGGAAGACCCGAGGGCTCAGAGCCGGACGATACGACGGCGGACACGGCCAACCTCCACCGTTAAGGGTACGGTCCGCAGCAGCCGGGGTTGTATCCATGATCCAGTTGCACAGCGCGTCTGACGCAATATTATACGACCGGCGTACGTGGGATAGTACACAAACGATCCGTCAGAGCCCTGGGCTCGAATCGCAGCTATCCATGAACGGAGGCCAGGCGCCCGACACATGGACACGCCCAACGCTTGATTAATGACGAGCCGAGAGTCGCCAAAAACGTAGACACAACAGGATGGGAACACTGTTCGGATCCAGCGAAGGCACTCGAGCAGGCCCTGGGCCTCCATAGCGTTGTTGGACTGGGCAACCGCAAATGTGCGGGCCTCATATCAGACTAGGGCGTTGGAAGATGACCAAACGCACCAGGCATAAGCGCTCCTGGAACTAAATGGTCGCATACCGCCGTCGAAGGCGGCAAAAATTGGTACCGCCCCCCAAAGAAGTGGGTCGGCGTCAGACGTCATTGGGCCCTTGCGACGGTCGCCTTGAGCGCCAAAGTGGACGTCAGATGTCGCCAAGGAGATGCACGGCACCTTAGCTGCACGCGGACCAGCGTCAGACGCAGAAGGGCCCGTGGGGGAGTCGGTCGGCGCAATGGTGCCGACGGTAGATATCGGTGAATAGGCGCCAGGCGCACGATCAACGAATACACTAGCGTCAGACGCAAGGGAAGACACGGAAGGGGGCGAAGCAGCAAATGTCATGTTACTCGCGGCCCGGGTACGCAAGATCCTGGGTCCTTCCCCGTGGCATCAGTCGCGTTGGGGATGGGCGGCCTTGAGGCCGCCGTGCATGTCGACCATCCATTTGAGAACATCCGGGGGTAGCTAGTGAAGCTCATGTCGATGCTTACAGTTGTCGAAGGTACATCCTTTGGCCGCTTGGAAGCGCACGCACACTTGGCTACCCCGGACGGCGGGGATTTGAGCCCGTATGTTGGACGGGATAATGGAAGAGTGGCGCTCCAAGCGCCCCCCCCCCCCCCCCCCCGATTGCCATCCAATGTCCGGCGCCCCGTGGTCCTCAGAGGAGTGGCTCTCGCACGGCGAGAATCAGGAAGGCGAGGGTTCGGCTCGGTGAGTACCGTCTGAAACACTGCGTCGTTAAGGACCCGTGCCACGTATTGCTGGTAGGCCGACGTCGTGTAGAATATCCTCGAAGAGATCCGAGAAAACAGCTTGGTATAAGTTGCACATGGCGTTCAGGAGCTGGGTTGGCGCTCCGACTGGAACGTTCTGAAGCGCGTTGCCGTGTACGGCACGAAACCCTGTGGCAAAATCATTCGGGTACCAGATCGCCGCTGCATCCTGGGTGACATAAAGCACCTGGTGCAAATGGTCCGACCGGCGGATCTGGAAGGCCGGAGTTGATTCGGGTCCGCCCCATTGGGCCTCGTCGTGCGTCACGGTACGATCTTGACGATAACCGGCAGGGTCGTCAGACGACAGGAAGTGGTTAAACGGTCGGCTGAAGAAATCCACGGAGTAGAGCATCTTGGCGGTCACTTTAGTGGCCCGGTAACAGCCGCGGAAGCGCTCGTGGCGAAGGATGGAACAGACTCTGTCGTGCGCAGACATGTTAGAGAAACGAGAGAAAAGCTCATCCGTACCAGCAGTGAGGACGATGGGCCGAGGTCCGACTCGACCGGAGGAATGCACGGTGACCTCACTCGCCGAAGGCCGAAAGAGGTTGTTGCCGGTTGGCTTGTTCCCTGAGGCTGGCGAGCACGGGGTCGCGACTTGGAACGACGCGGTCGACGCGACCGCCCGCCTGAAGGGGATCGACGAGTGTAAGGTCGGCTGCCTCAGGAACGCGATCTGGAACGCGAACTTAAACGGAGAACGGGCGACCTGCTGCGCGGTCGACGCCCCCGGTGCAGAGAACGTGAGGTGCGGTGCGTGTCTCGAGCTGAGTCTCGAGACCGGTGGCGATGCCGCCGCTGCGGGGACCGCGACCTACTAGGCGACCGACTGCGGCGGTAGAAATCATCTTGATGGCCCTGGGCCCGTGGAGAACCGGAATCCCTCTCTATGGGACGAATCGCTTGGCGATATCCGACAGGAGCGTCCTCGAGGTCGTTAGCGGTCTGGCCCGGTGCAAGCAAGGAACCCCCTGGTACCCCAGAAGGCGAGAGAGAAGTAGCAGGCAGGGCCCCCGATGACCGTTCGGGCTGTTGCTGGAGCGAGACCAGCGAAGCTGACACGGCCACCATTTGGCGACTAATTGCCTGATTTGCCACTCGCTGCTCATGGAGCAGCGCCATGAGAAGCGCCTGTGCCGAAGTAGGACCATCCCCCGGTGCCGGGGCTGATTGGGCCGGTGGGGGCTCAGGGATATTGGTTGGAGCGCCTGGCTCCTCGGAAGGCACAGCCATTGTCATCCGCGAGAGGAGGTCGACCGGCGTCAACACGGCATCAGCATGAGTGAGTCGCAGAAGCGCGGGTTCGACCTCGTGAGCATCGATGACACCGTCGTCGTCGTAAGCAGGCGGCGTCACAGAACGCAAGGCGTCGTCCGCTGGCACTACACTGGTCTTTTCGCCGCGCCGCGCGGCGTGACGTACGAGACGGCACGTTGGCCAAGGTCCACTGAGGCGTCAACACCCGTACCTGGTACGGGGAAGGCTAGTGTAAGCTGGGATCGTATTGCCGCATGATCCGCCGGTGCCGAGGACCGAAAGGTGTCCCAAGCCAACCCAAAACGTGTTGGGCGTAAAGTGGCAGAGAGACCGTGATAGAATCCCAAAATAACTTCGTCGCGCGAGATGCGGTGGCTCCGAACCTCATCCAGTGGAACGGCAACGACTTGTCGAGGCTCGTCAGTGTATCGGCGGAGAGCGACCAGGCAGATGTAACCAGAGCCAGGCTCTAATATCAGATCAATATCATTGACGAGGGCGAGCGAGGAGGCTCGGCGGTATGCCAATACCCGGCCGCACAGATGGACATCTGAAACCGTGCGCACGAACTTGGTGTCGCAACTTGGAGACGCCGCGAAAAACTGCGTGACACGCAAAAACCGGAACACCGACAACACCGGACGCTCCAGGAGCTCGTCCGCCAGATTATGATCAGGCTGCGTCAGACGCTAGTGCGAGATCCAGTACGGCACGTCGACACGTTTGCGGAGGGCCGACTCGATCTCCATTCGGCGCTGGCCAGGCAGCAGGAAAGTCAGCGTTGCCTGCCAGGCGGGTCGCTTCATACCGTCGGCATCATCGATGAAGGGGCTGCTATCCGACTCCAGGAGCCGGGGCTCCTTGGTGAGTGTCGCGTACACAGGGCCGTCCCAAGTCCCGGTGAGTTCGGTCGGCGCCTCAAGGCGGACCGTCACCCCGCCCAGGGCGGGGTTCAGCGTCACCGAACGCGGTGGATTCCGGGCTGGAGCCGAGGGCTTCGAGGCGACGGCGTGCATGGCAAAAAAATTCTCGCTGGCAGCCTGGCTGCTTCTTCTTCGTGGAGCTCTGAGCTCTTGGTCATCTGTGCCCTGGGGGCTTGGACGGCAAATCGGCGAATGGCTGGGATTCGCCGTTTGCTCCCGGTTCGGAAACCCCGGTTACGTTCTTCGTACTTAACCGAACACTTGGTACAGTACCCCTCGTTATGCGCTGGGGGGGGGGGATCGCAAAGCGATTTCAGAGGGATTAAGGATAGCGCTAGGAGAGTTGTTTTGATTGGGCAATAGCTCCCCTGCATCGATGAACAGATATGACGGGGTATATGAATATCGAGGTGCGCATAACGAGGGGTAGCACTGTACGACCAAAACCACAGCCTTTTTCTGCGCTTCATTTGATACACGCGAACCGCGAGTTGCCCGAAACTCTTAGGGCGTCTTTGCCATGATGACCCGTCGAGTTAAGTTAATTTTTACCCCGTACAGTTCAGTATAAGTCTCTTTGTTTGGAATCAATAACTCAACAGTAATTCAACCAATAGCAAGAGCGCGTTCGACCGAGGAACGCAGCTCCTGAACAAAGGTCGAGATTGCGAGCGGCGCAGAAGACTCGAATTCAAGCCAGCTGGCAGATGGGTCTGCGGTGTTCCCAGTACTCTCCGCGGAAGAAGGTATTAGTGGTGTTCTCGGGACAGCGTGGCTGGCGCAAGCATCTCAGCTGGAGCAGTCGATGTCGTTTCATGAAGACGATTCGTTGCAGGAGCAGCAGGCGGAGTTGCCGCCTCAGCCGAAAGCGTCTGGGCGCCGTCCTAAACGTGGTCGACCACCCAAACGGAAGGGGAAACAACCACTCGTGTGGACTGAAGCTCGAATCAAGGTCCTGCTTCGACTACGCTATATTTCACTAAAATATCGCTTTGACAACGCAAAATCGAACCAACAAGTGGGGGAGGGTTGGGATTTGCTGGCCTCAGCGGTTGGTTGCCAGATTGGCAAGGACGTTGACACCGATCAATGCAAAAACTAGATAGGATGCGATACAAAAACAAGGTAGGATTCGATACAAAAACGAACTATCTGAAAGCACTAATCGTTTGGGTTTTGTGCTATTGGTAGCTCAAGCACATGAAGCGACTCTGGCACGCATACAACAACGACGTACACCAAACCGGAAACTGTGGCACTCTGGAAGAACCACCATGCATTAGCCTCATGCGAGACCTGTGGGCTGACAGTGATGGCTTGCGGTCGACACCGTTTCCGTCATCATCTTCTGGTACGGCAAGCCTGACGAATATTCCTGGTGCCGCAGTCAGCAGTACACCAGTAGCTCTGTCGACTATGGATGCGTCATCCTTTTCCAGTGATATGTGCGCTGACAGCCCCGCCAACCCCACCACGACACTACCACATACACTTCCAAGTTCAACGCCGGCTTTGCAACAGAGCACTTCAAATTCGCGGCAATCGAGGAAGAAAACAAAAACGCAAGGTGAACACGTCGTCAAAGGAATCCAATTTCTTTCCAACAGCATAACTGAAGTAGCATCGGCCATTGCTCAGAGCAATAACAAGCCCCCAGGATGCATCAATTCTTCCAGTGAGCGGATCTTGCAGAATCTGATCGAACAGCAGCAACAACAGTCGCAGATATCTACACAGTTACTGCAGCAGCAGCTACAGTCGGAGGCTATGCAACAAATGCTGGCACAGCTAGCAACAATCAGCCAAAAGTTATCCAGCGACAAGTGACACGATAGCGTTGCGCTTGGTGACAGCTATAGCGCGTAATGTCTTTGCTGAGGCTGGGTCCGGCTCTGTTTCCTCATCATCGGGAGGCTCGCGAATTACTTCAATTTCAGTGTCATCAGTAAGCACAACGGTAGCAGCTATGATTCGGCAGGCTTTAGTCACGGTTTTTCGCTCATCGCTGTCATCAATTTACGTAACCTCCCTTTCCATTTCCCAAACGTGCACTCGACAGTCATTCTTGTACTTGAGTGTAGAAAGTTAAAGCGTTTTTGGCTTGGAGAGAGTTGACCACCTTGTTCGAGGTCGAGAAATGGAGTAATCAGCCTGGGGTAGAGCGTGTATCCAGAGTCACGTAGC
>JAHWLE010000121.1:0-38208 GCA_024679135.1 Phytophthora foliorum
GATCGAGCATGGGTGCAGCATCTATCGTCAACTGGTGTCGATAGCCTTGTTCGTACAATCGGTTTATGCGCTGGAGTGTGTCATTGGGTTGCTTGTGGCTATATGACGATCGCACACGCTCAGTGTGGAATAAATCTCCGTGCCTGTGATGAGCACGTAGAAACTAGCTGGGTCGTTCGTGATCGCCTTTTTGGGGCTTCTGTAGCGCGGAAGTATGGGCGTACGCTGTATTGGTCGTCACGAACCCTTGTGTTGCTCGGCTACGACGACGTGACACCTGTATCGAATGCCGAAACTCTTTACGTGATAGTTGTGACGCTGATGGGTGCGCTTTTTGGCTCGTCACTGCTGGCTAATTTTCTCTTCCTTTTCCGATTTCGCAACGCACGCTATGCAGCTTTTTCTGCGCACGTGGATAATGCGCGAGAGTATATGCGCTTGCAAAATATCCCGCAGTCGGTGCGGCATCAAGTAACGGCATACTTCAATTATGCGTGGAGAACCCACCATAGTCTGGACAGTGAGGAGGCCTTAGAGCTTATGCCGAAACATCTGCACTCCAAGGTGGTATCAACACTCAAGGCTAGCCGTATCAAGCAGGTCTGCTTTCTCATGAAAGAAAGCGTCGAATTTACTAATATGCTGGCTCTTGCTCTTGTCCGACGAATTTATTCTCCTGGTGACCACATAATTGAGCCAAAAGCCAACGCTGAAACATTTTTTGTCATACGTGGCAAGGTTATTTTAGCGGTGTTTGACGGCTCTGAACCAAGTGAATGCCAGGCAGGTGACTTCTTTGCAGACAGCTGCCTGCTTTTCCCAGAGCAGTACGAGCAGCAAGCTGTTGCGAAAACATTTTGTGAGGTGTACGTTCTGGCGAAGACCAAGTTTGATGAAGCCCTTGCTCAATATTATCGTGGGGGTGTAGCTGAGGTGCGCTTACGAATGGCAGATACGCTGGAAAAGTATCTGATGCAACTTCAAAAAATGAAAAAGCTACTGGGCATGCAAGGTGCTCACGAGAGCGGAAGCAGAAAAAGCTCGATGGGCGGAAGTTCACATAATATTATGGTAGAAGCTGGTCACTCTCGTGACTTTCGACGTAGTGGGTCTTGGTGCCTTCCTGGTTCCTCTTTTCGCGTTCACTGGGACTCAGCACGCCTAGTAGCAATTATTTTTGTTGCCTTTGAAGCACCTTATTTTGCGGTCTTTATCTCTATGAGTGACAAGAACCAAATCTTCACAGTCCAACCTGAAATGGGCGTACGCTACATGTTGACATTACTGATCGAAGTGATGTTTGGAGTAGATATTGTACTTCGCTCACGATATTTTGCATACTTGGATCTGACTGTGATGTTTAACGTCGTGGAACCGAGTTTAATCTTTGAGGCGTACAAGACGAACGGATTCTATGTGGACTTACTGGCGTGGCTACCTGTTGGTCTTCTCCTCGATTCACTGCCTGTTGGATCAATTCAAGGATACTCGTCTCTTTTTCGGCTTCTTCGATTGATGCGCATACGATGGATCCCAATTCTGCTGCAGGAACTAAGTGATTTCTATGGAACTAGTTCCAAGCTACGCCTTGTTACTTCACTACTGCTTGGTGTCACACTCATGCTGCACTTCGTTGGCTGTCTATGGTTCGAGATGACTCTGTTTTCCCAAGATTTTAATCCGAATACTCAACTCAGTTCCATTATGTCCGAGTTAACGCGACCCGAATGCCTTCAACATGCAACCCAATTTCAGAATTGCTCATGGGTGAAATTTGACTGTTATTCTCACATCGGAACGGTTTTTCCTCATGAAAATGCTGACTCGACATACCAAGCATCGTTCGCGTATTTACGCTCCGTGTATTGGTCAGTCGTGACACTGACAGCCGTCGGCTATGGGGATATCGTGGCTTATGCAACTGCCGAGAGCTACTTTGCTGCCATGTGGATTTTCGTGGGTGGTATTATAAATTTTGGTGTAGTTGGAGCTATGTCCAGTACGATTTCAAACATGCTAGCTACACATCACCACCACATGGAGAAATTAAATACGCTCAACACGATCCTAGAGCGCATGGACATTTCCGATAAGCTGAGTGCTGAAATCCGACGCTTTTATCATATTCAGTTTACGGGTCGTAAGAAAGCATACGAATCTGAGTTGCTTTCGCATCTACCAGGTCAGCTCTGCTACGAAATTTCGTCGCTACTACACTCGGAGGCCGTAAAAAGTGTAGCACTCTTTGACTCAGCTAGTAGTGAGTTTCTGAAAGAAGTCACAGGCAAATTTCGACACCGAAGCTACCAAAATGGCGAGACAATTTGCATGGAAGGCGATGTCTGTCGTGAATTCTTCGTGCTTTTGCAAGGAAGTAAAATCAACGTCTTTTTTCAGTCGCGTAGAGTGCCCATCCGTGCGCTCCACGGAGGTGATTGCTACTGTGTAAATGAATTCTTGCTGAGGCAGTCATATCCTGCAACTCTCTCGGCTGCTTCTCACGTTCACGCATCCGTTATGACTCGTGAGCAATTTGATGTTATCCAGCGCAAGTTTTCCGACGACGTGAATTATATGACAGAAGAGGCCGAAGTACTTTGGGCTCAAGATCAAAATCTTCTTGGACGCATCATGGGCAATCTGGAAAAATTGAAGTTGCAGCCGCATTCGATGCACACGCCGACACTTTTTTATCAACGGGAAAGTGCAATCGCTCCGAGCAGCAAAAACAGACATGCCGTGTTTGACTCTTCCGCGTGGCGTACTCGATTCAAAGTCACATGGAAGACCATCATCTCGTTTTGGAACATGTACAATGCAGCCTTCGTAGTATTTCGCATTGGTTTTCACAGTCAACTACATTTCTCAAGCAGCACAAACATCGTTGTTTGGATCACTGATCTGTGCTGTGATGTGTGCTTTGCTGTCGATATTTACCTTCGCTTGTACTATTTTGGCAACTCTGAAGCTGGTATTGAAAATCTTGTGAATCGAAAAAGGATTAACCTACATTACTTTCGCAGCCCGACATTCAAGTGGGACCTTGCTGCGTCCTTGCCCATTTACACACCCTTTCGAAGCGAATCGTTGACTACGGGGTTATGCAGGCTACCTCGGCTGGTTCGTTGTGTTGATCTCTGGGAATACCTCGATGATGTGATCGTTCAGATTCAACAGCGATTTGCGACGCACAATGTGTCAGCGTATTTAAGTCCGGCGAAACTGATGATCGTTCTGGTGTTTGTTGCGCACTACGTCGGCTGCATATTCTTCTTGATTTCGCAGCATGAGTGCATCCATGTTGAACGTTGCTGGATGGAGCACGACCATATGCTACATCAATATCATTATTCTGTCCCGATGCTTTACGCGAAATCTTTCTACTGGGCCATCACGACACTGCTTTTAGTAGGGTCAAGGGAAAGTGTTCCTCGCGACACAGTTGGCACTCTCTGGACTGGGTTCACTTGCTTGTGCTGTACATTTATTATTGGCCACATCGTAGGTGAGATTTCAGAGCTTATTCTAGAGCTCGGCAAAGAAACCAAGCAGCACAAGAATCGTATCGCGAGTTTTGAGAGATTTGCAAAGGACCACGAGTTGCCTGTAGTTTTGCGTGATCGCGTTGGCTTCTTCTTTCGAGAGGAGTTTAAGCACACCAAGGGCAGTGATCTCCAGGAGACAGTCCACGACTTGTCTGCTAATCTTCGACTTAAACTCATGCTTGAAGTGTATGGCCACACCATTGCACACCTTCCTATATGTCGTTTCCTGACATCGGCTCAAGTAAACAATCTTGTGTTGCGACTACGGTCTGAGCTCTTCATTCCTGGGGATAATATTCTCGTGGAAGGAAGCTATGGGAACCGTCTGTGCACACTACGCAAAGGACTTGCAGCAGCTTACTGGACCAAGTCTGTATCGAGTATCGCTGTACTTATGGAAGGTGCTTTCTTCGGCGAAATCGCATTTTTTCTCCCAAACCAACGTCGACTTGCCACAGTGCGAGCCACCACATTCTGTGAAGTTTTGTACGTATCGAAACATGATTGGCAAGAGTTATGGACTACAAATGGTAATGCGTCAGACAATCATATTCAAAAGCATGCTTTGCATGCCGTTCTTGGATGGGTAAGCAGCCGGTTACAGCGGTACCAGCATTCGAGTCTTCGTATTGCCAAGCGTGCGAAGCGTTTGCTAATAGTGGGAAGTACCTCAGAAGCAACTCCACCAGATGAAGTGAGAACAAAAAGTGCTCTTACAAGCCTTTTGAAGAAAAAAAACAACAACCACGGGATCACTCGTATTGCAACTCCACCGCTGAAGTCGTCGAAGACAGATCTTCGCCGCCTGTTCGCATCTCCTGAAGTACGACTGCTTGAGATGAAGGCCGAATACATGTTGATGAAGACCGATGAAATTGCTAAAACATTCAGTCCAGCTATTGCTATGATGCAATACCACAAGTCTTCGATACTAGCCACAATACGGAGCTCGTTGCGCAATTCAATACGAAGTTCTTTTCAACCTACTTCGAGGAGTAGGGGTGGCACCAATTCTACTGGTGGATTACGGCATAGTTTCAATGGTGATACTTCACTCTTGGCTGGTAAGGCGAAGGAAGATGGTGATATCCGCCTGTTGCAGTTTATCGTGGAGCTTAACCCCATCAACAAGCACGTACGTGATAGCTTGGGTAAGACAGGGTTGATTTCGATGGAGAAAGAGTGCTGGGCACGAACTAGACTTTTGTCAGAAGCGCAGCATGTAGTTACCAGATTGCTGAATTTGCTTCTCCCACCAGAGACTGGTCTTGTGACGCGGCGCTCAAGGACCAAAACTCGAAAGAGTTTACGACGATCACTATCATGGAGATCTAGAAAAGGTCGATCCAAGTCGCGCGTGGAATCTCTTGATATGGCTCCCCCAAATTCAAGCAAAAAGCTTGCAAACTCTAACAGAAAGGACGCAGTCGACATCGCAGTTATTTCCAGTAAGAAAGCAAGTAAGCGACGATACTCAGTGGCAGGACCAGAAGAACAACGTGGTGTAGTACCATCCTCAAAACCAGAGTTAGTATCTACAATCATGAGAAGGACACGCTCCTTCTCGTTACCTGTGATCGAGGCCGGTTTCTTTGGAAACGGACCTCGCTGCCTGCCCAATAATTACAAAAAGGGAGGACCAGACATTAATTTTGAAATCCTCCAACGTTGTCAAATGCCACAATACGTCACGCAGGTTCATTGGTATCACCGCTATCGGCAATGGCGGAGGCCACTGAAGAAAACGGTGGTTCCAGAACGTCCAGGACCTATTCTGCCGGCATTAAATCTAACACAGGCTAGAAAAACCATGAGGCGTGCGTTTACGTTAACGGGTGACATGCAAATTTCTAGCTTTCGTCGCTTTGGACGTCCTCGAGTTGCAGCAATGGGGTCAAGACTGCAGCTGCCAAGTGAGAGGGCACTTTTCTCGGCTACCACAGATCTTCAGTCAAAGCAGTTTATTCAACGGATCAAGCAAGTGGGAAAAGGTTGGGATTTCCTCATGCTTATGGTCGCTATTTATCATCTAATCGTCACTCCGTTCAAGGTGAGCTTTGCTCATGCTCTGGTCGAGTTGCCTCTGGCAAGTCTTCGAAATTGGTCAGCCCTCGAAATGTTTATGGACGCGTTTTGTCTGGTGGATGTAAGTTTTCAACTGCGTCATGCGTGCATGGTACAGCAGGGTACAATTTTCGTTGCTGAGCACTCATCCAAGAACTGGCTGCGACGTCTTTTTCTCTCTAACCCGGAACTTCGAGACTATGTCATCGGCCTCCTCCCGCTGGAGTTTTTACTTCTTTCATTGAAAGTTCGCGTACCGATTTCTCATGCTGCAGGGTTATCGATCGATTCCTCCTGGTGGGCAGCACGTTGGCTGCTTCGGATGAATCGCTTGCTTTTAATACGCCGAATCGAGCCACTTTCTGAACGGCTTTTTCAATATGTTCTTCACGACCTCAAGATTTCTATGAGTGAACCATTGCTCTACTTTATACGAGACCTTTCATCTTACCTCGCTACGGGCCATATCCTCGCTTGCTTTTGGTTTTTTATCAGTGAAATCGGTTTTCAGTACTATGGAACGTCGTGGCTCGCAACTTCCGGTATGTTAACGTATATATCTGATGGAGTATCGGTCGCCGAACACACCTCACGATTGCTATCGGAGGGAGGTACAACCTTCTATTTGACGAGTGTTTCCCTCGCTAGGAAGTACTTGCGGTCGCTCCTTTTCTCAATGGAGTGCATCTCAACGCTCTTCTACGGAGATATCCTATCGATGAATACTCTTGAGTTAATTGCCGAGATTGCAATCACGTTGTGGAGTATTTACATTTACGGTGCACTTGTGGGGGCCCAGGCTGAACTACTCGACTCACGCGCTCGTCGAGAAGCTGCGTTCGAGCAGAGTTTAGGAGAGCTGCAGCACTACGTCGTGCAGAATGGCGTACCAAAGGCACTGAAACGACAGATAAAAGCGTACTATGGATGGATGTGGCGCCGTAGCCATGGAGAGCACGAATTTGCTGCTGTATCAAGTGTATCTCGTGCGCTGTACGAAGACGTGGTCTTGACAACACTTCACCACTTTGTCGCTCAGGTCAAGGTGTTCCGCACTTTAGACGAGCATTTTCTGCGAGGATTACTCGTGTGCTTGCAGTACGTTGTGTGCTCGGAGAACGAGGAAGTGTTTGCAATCGGCGATGTAGAGCGCAGTATGTACTTTATCGCCCAAGGCCGCGTTTTGGTGAAAACTGGTATGTGCGAGTTTACTCGTGACCGGGGAGAGTACTTTGGAGAGTTGACGCTGCTCTACGGAATCTCACGACTTGAAACCTGCGTCGCTCTTACGTTGTCCGAGTTGTATCGCCTAGATCACGAACCATACGAGCGTCTCTTACTTGAATTTCCAGAGTATCGTTCGCGCAATAAGGTGACATGGACTACGCTTTCGGACTCCGATCGGCTAGGCTCGCAAATTCCTCCACATCTTCACACTACTCTCGCTTCCAGACCAAGCATCGCAAAGGTGACCACTACTACCGCCAACAATATCGACGCGCGATTGCAGTACTCCTTTGTGCACAAAGCTACGATGAAAATGTTAGCGAACATGCAAACCGTTCACCCATCGGAAGCCAAAGACTTGATCCTCAAATGTCGAGAAGGTGCTAGACGACATTTAATGCGCTGTGGTGCTCTTGATGGTGGTAGAAACTCGGATAGCAGCGAGAAAACACCTATTGCCAAAGGACCGGCAGAGGACAAACTGCTGCGCATCTTCGAAAAGGGTCGAACACTGTGTGCCAAGCAGAGCTAGTGATACTAGTATATGTTCAGGTGAAAACCATGGTAACGATTGTTCTAGGCAAACATCCAAAGTTCAAGCGGCTCAAAACTTTAGTGCCGTTCAATAGACGAGTTTAACAGGTTCACGGTGCCATTTCGAAGAGCTTTCTACTATGTTCAACCGATTTAGTTCGCCAGCGTCAATGGACTACAGAGCTCAGCATCTACGCAATGATGGATTTTATTGTCGATCTCATTGCATCGTTCAGCCGCCAAAGATATCTCGCTTACCGACTAAGAGGAACCAGCGGAGAATCCAATTGGACTTGAGCTTCACTTGAACGGTTGGTGTCCAAAGATGGAGCGACAGCAAGTAATTCGTCTTCTCAGCTCTAGACAACCAATTTTTGCGCATTGTTGGTATGTGTGCAGTCTCCGAAACCATGGAGGTGTTTGTGATCGGTGATATGGACCGCAGCGTGCATTTTATCGCGCAGGGCCGCGATCCATGAAGATGGAGTCAACCGAATCGACTAAAGAGCGCGGAATTTTTTTTCGGAGAGCTGGCTTTGCCATACGGCATGGCCCGCCTCGAGACTTGCGTCACTCTAATTGTCCGAATTGTATCGACTGGATCACGAACTGTACGAGCGTGTGCTGTTAAAATTCGCGGAGTATCGAGCTCGTAACAAGCTGGCCAGGCCTAACTCATCTTGCGGACCCACTCAAAATTTTAGGTGGTGAAAATGGCGAATTTCGCAATGAATGCAGAACGCATTGACAATCAGGTGCCGTACTCCTACATGTACTGTTCTCTAATGGAGCTGCTATCCTGGCCAAGAGAAGTTCTACCCCACTTCAACGTCGTCAAGACGATTCAGCTCTACCACAGCTTTGCTGTTGAAGTTCAGCTATTATCCAGACTGAACTACACTCTAAGTTTGTTGATCCGGTCCTAGACCCATGTTTTGGTTTAGACTAAATGATGATAATGAGACGGTTATACCAGCAAAGAAAGCATAGAATGCACTACTTCGCAAGAGTTGAACTTGGTTCTCGACGCTGCTTAGTCGTATCTTTAGTGTTACTCTTTACAAGCTTGAAGATAGTGCTCTAAGTCAATCGACAGCTTGATGGATATTTGAAGTACTACCTCGTAGAGTACTTGCTGTTCTGTCCAGAATTCTCATGGTCTCCTTCCTCTGTTCCTCAGTAGGTCTCGATAGTTCTGCCACAGTTGCTTATTGTTCGACACTGTCGCTGTGGCTATCCTTGTCTTCTTGCCGTGGTGATGGTGCTCCACTTCGTGAGTTGAAACTGCGCACTACATCGTCCACTGGTTCGGGGCGTGACGTGATGATACCCAATGCAGCTTTAATCTGGCGTCGAGCTCCGTCTCGGCTTTTGAGAAACAAGTCCTTGGCTTCCAGGGGGTCTACTTTGCTCAGTCTAGAGAGCAATTCCATGGCGGAGCGATAGATGTACGAGTGTGGCAGCTGCGCGTCGATGCGCTCGGAATTGGTAGCGACGTCTGCAATATTCATGAGAATTGGGACTCCATTCGGGAACATCACGGGACCCTTCAATCCGTTTGCGGCAGCCATATTAATCCCAGATCGACTAAATTGTCGAAAGCGCCGTAATGCTTCCTTCACAATTGATTTGTCTCGAACCGACCCAGACGAATACGTGGTCCAGGCCAACTTGTTGCGAGCTCGATATTCCGGAAACTCCAGCAGCAGACGCTCGTACGGTTCATGGTCTAGTCGATATAACTCTGCCACGGTAACAGCGACACACGTCTCCAATCGCGATATGCCATACAACAAAGCTAGCTCTCCAAAAAACTCGCCTCGCTCGCGCGTCGACTCGCTCGATCCCATTTTCACCGAAACACGGCCCTGGGCGATGAAGTACATGCTGCGGTCCACGTCACCAAATACAAACACTTCTTCGCTCTCCGAGCACACTACATACTGCAAGCATACGAGTATTGCCCGCAAGAACTGGTCGTCCAGTGCTCGAAACGCTTTGACTTGTACGGCAAAACTACGCAATGTGGTCAAGACGACGTCCTCATACAATGCGCGGGAGACATTCTCTACAGCAGCGAACTCCGCCTCTCCTTTCCGTCGCAGCCACAGACGCGCATAGTATACCTTGATGTGACGCTTGATCCCCTTTGGCACTTCGTTTTGTACCAAGTAGTGCTGAAGCTCTCCCAGCATCTGTTCAAATGCAGCCTCACCTCGAGCACGTGAATCCAGCAGCTCACCCTGAGCACCCACAAGAGCGCCGTAAATGTAGATACTCCACAGCGTGATCGCAATTTCCACTATTAGTTCTAACGGATTCATAGAGACGATGTCACCGTAGAAGAGTGTTGAAATACATTCCATCGAAAACAGCAACGACCTAAGATACTTGTGAAAAAGAGAAACACTCTCCAACGAGAACGTGGTGGCAGCCTCGCTAAGCCTGCGTTCGGCTTCCTCCTTTGCTGCAGCTTCGTCCGTGATGAACGTTAGCATTCCAGAAGTGGAAAGCCATGATGTTCCGTAGATGTGAAAACCGAGATCACTCGTAATGAACCAAATGCAGGCCAAGAGGTGTCCCATCGAAATATAAGATGCCAATCCTCTCAGATAGTAAAGAAACGCCTCGTTTAGATGTACCTTGCGGTCGTAGATCAGAAACTGAAAGAGTTCCTCTGATAAAGGCTCAATGCGTTCAATGAGTAGCATACGATTCAGACGCAGCACCCACCGCGACATCCACCACGAAGCATCTACTCCATTTCCTGGAAGGGATGTGTACGTTAATGGCACCCGAACTTCGGTAGCAAAAAGCAGCAGTTCAAACGGAAGCATTGCTACGATGTCAGTGCGTAAAGCTGGCGATGCAAGCACACCTCGAATTCCAGAGTGATGAACGTTTGATAAGGAACTGATGACGTTTTGCTGAGCCATGGAGACGTGCCGAAGCTTGTAGCTCACGTCAAAAATGCACAACACATCGAGAAACACCTCAAATCCCGACCAGCCCCGAAGCACGGTGCTGGATAGCTCTGTAAGATCATGGGAGAAGCACACCTTGAACGGCGTAATCACCAAATGGTACATTGCTATCAACAGCATAACCACATCCCACAATTTCCCCAATTGTTTGACCAACTTGATGAACTCCTTTGCTTTGAGCTCAATCGTGGCCGCCCGAAGGGCTTGTTGGCTAGAAAGATGGAGTTTTGATCCTACCGCAGCAGACCGGGCATTTTTGCTGCCGACAACAGTCTCGCGCGGTGAAGGAGTGTGCGGAATAGCGCTATTGAGATGGCGACGACTGATAGCAAGTAAAGTTGCGCTGTTCTGCGCTGGTAAAACTGTTGCCTTGTTGCGGTCCTTCCACGCGCGATACTGGTGGAACAACCGCAACTGACCCGAGTACTGCGGTCGTTGGCAACGCTGCAGGATCTCGAAGTCAATACCCGCCAGCGTGGTATTCGTTGCCAGATGGCCATCATCCTCACGACGTAGTTTATCAAAGAATTCACGTCCAAAGTTCGGTACGGAGTGACAGCGCATCATTCGTGCAAGTCTAATCTCTCGCTCAGATTGTAGTGGTGCTTGTGTATCTTGATTTTTTTCCTGGAGTTGCATGGTTGGCGCAGCAGTGGAGAAACGTCGATTCCGTCCCCTGCTACCGTTTTCTTCTGAAATAACAGTGCTGAGATTTGGAGAGGCAGCAACAGCTAGTGCCTTCCACTTCTTGGATGCGGTTGGCCCCGTGCGTCTTCTATTGGCTGCCATTATAATCTGCTCCATACTTTGTCTGCGATTTGCATGCTCCTCAAATCGATGAGATCGTACACGTACTAAATGATTCCGCGCAGGCTGGATCTTAATGTGTGCGCGTTGTTCTCCAGATACAGCAGTGCCCATTGCGATGAAAACTGTTTCCGAAGGAGCAATTTCCTCCAAGAGCTTGCTAACACCGTATTGAGCAGCTGCAAGGAGCTTGGCACGCGCCCAGCACTCACTCTCGATACCACGTATATGCTCGTCTGAGAGGCTGTCGCGCAGATGCTTGTTAACGGGGCTGGTGTCAACCATGAATTGAAGTATCCGAATAGACGCTATACCGTTGTTGCTTGGAGCAATGGGCGTGTCTCCAATCATACTGCGGTACATTCCACTCGAGTTTCCTTTACTCCTACCGTGCGATACGTTGCTGAGACTAGTACGAGTACTCCGGCCTGATACAATGGAAGATGATCGCCGGTGAGATTGCAACGCTGTAATCGCTGGTTGGAACAGTTTAGCGCATTCATCGGTTTTTGCTTGGAGATACTTTGTCTTTCTTTCCAAAAGCTGAATCTCGGATGCCACGGAGGGTCTTCGAGTTTCTACAGAGGGTTGTTTTACCGGGAAAAAGTGTTGCACGGTAGTACTATTAAGTTCACTCGCCTCTTTGTGATTCGATAACACAACTGATAGCTTTGTTTTCGCTTTTGCGGTTCCTGCGGCTGCCGCAGCTGCCGTATGAAGCTTGGGTGGCGGTGAATGGCGGGAAGCTAATAGGCGTTTAGCTTTCGATGCGGCGTGCAAACTGGCCCGCTTATATCGGCGAAGTCGAGTACGAACCCAGTCAAGAATAGCGTTCTGTGCGTGCTTCTGCACTTGAGCATCCGAAAGATCACCGTTGGTGGTCCATAACTCATTCCAATTGTGTTTCGTAACGTAGAGAACTTCGCATGCTGTTGTTGCCCGCACCGTTGCAAGTCTACGTTGGCCAGGAAGAAAAAAAGCGACCTCACCGAACACTGCTCCCTCCATAAGAACAGCAACACTTGTCACTGAGTTCGTCCAGAAAGCGGCAGCGAGCCCTCTACGCAATGTACACAGACGACTTCCAAACGTGCCCTCTACCAAAATGCTATCACCTGGAATATACAGCTCAGACTTCAGTCGCAACGCAAGATTGTTGATCTGGGATGACGTAAGGAAGCGACTGATTGGTAACAACGATATGGAGTGGCCGTAGATCTCCAGCATAAGCTTCAGTCGAAGGTTTGCTGATAAGTCATGAACTGTGCTATCCAGATCGGTTCCTTTCGTGTGCTCAAACTGCTCGCGCAAGAAAAAACCAACACGCTTGCGTAGACCATCTGGTAGCTCATTCTCTTTTGCGAACCCATCAAAACTCGCGATGCGATTCTTGTACTGTTTGGTTTCTTTGCCGAGTTCAAGAATGAGCTCCGAAATCTCGCCCACGATATGGCCAATGATGAACGTACAACACAGGCACGTGAAACCTGTCCAAAGTGTACCAGTTGCCCCGCGTGGAACACTTTCGCGGGAGCCGACAAGCAGCAACGTTGTTATTGCCCAGTAGAAGGACTTCGCGTACAGCATCACGACAGAGTGGTGATACTGGTGCAGCAAATGGTCATGTGCCATCCAACACCGCTCAATGTGTTCGCACTCATCCTCGGATATCCAAAAAAAAATGCAACCGACATAGTGCGCGACAAGAACTAGGATGATCATTAGTTTGACGGGGCTGAGGTACGCAGACACGTTGCGAGACGCGAAGTGCTGCTGAATCTGAACAATCACATCATCTAGGTAATTCCAGAGGTCAACGCAACGAACAAGTCGCGGCAGCCGACATAGACTGGCGACTAATGATCCACTTGCAAACGGTGTGTAGAGCGGCAAGGAGGCGAAAATATCCCACTTGAACGTCGAGGTCCGAAAATACTGTCGATCCATTTCGGTGCGGGTCAACAGGTTTTTGATACTGATTTCGGGAATGTCGAAGTAAAACAAACGGAGGTAAATGTCAACAGCAAAGAAAACATCACAACCAAGATCTGCAATCCAAACAGCAGTGTTGATCCGGCTGGAAAAATGAAGATGCGAGTGGAAGCTGATCCGAAAGATAACGAACACGGCATTGTAAATGTTCCACCACGTGATAACAGCATTCCACAAACTTGTGAGCAAATTACGCGTCGCGTAGGCGTCACGAGATGTCTTTATTGCACTACCGCTGCCATCACCAGTAGCCTGGACTGTCGTATCACCTTGATAAAATAGTGTAGACGTTGACATCATATGAGGCTGAAGCTTGAGCATCTCGAGATTGTGCACGATACGCCGCATATTCTTCTGCTGGTCAACCCATAGCACCTGAGCTTCTTCCTTCATATCGCGCAGGTCTTCATCAAATTTGCGCTGAATGACGTCAAACTGATCGCGAGTCATGACTGAGGCGTGAACGATTGAGGCCGCAGTAAGCGTAGCGGGGTGGGCGCGCTTCAGTAAGAACGCATTAACACCATAGCAGTCACCTTCATGAAGAGCGCGAATTGGTACTTTGCGGGAGCGGAAGAACACATTTACTTTGCTGCCGTGCAAAAGTACCAGGAACTCTCGGCAAATGTCTCCTTCAAGGCAGATAGTATCTCCATTCTGGTAGATTCGGTGACGAAATTTACCGGTCACTTCTTTGAGAAACTCGATACTAGCCGAGTCGAAGAGCGTCACGCTTTTGACTGCCTCAGAATGTAGTAGAGAAGATATTTCGTAGCACAGCTGATCGGGTAAGTTGGACAGTAACTGCGACTCGTACGCCTGCTTCCGTCCGGTAAACTCATGATGATAAAAACGGCGAATCTCAGCGCTGAGTTTCTCAGATATATCCATGCGTTCCAATATGGAGTTAAGTGTGTTAAGCTTTTCCATATGGTGGTGGTGCGGTGCCATCGCATTTGAAATGGTGCTGGACATTGCTCCCACAACGCCGAAGTTAATGATCCCACTAAGGAAAATCCAGAAGGCGGCGAAAACACTTTCCGCTGTTGAGTAAGCCACAATGTCACCGTATCCGACTCCTGTCAATGTCACGATTGCCCAATACACGGAACGCATATACGCAAACGAGGCCTGGTACGCTGATGCAGGATCCTCTGCTGGAAACACGTCGCCGATGTGCGCGTAACAATCAAATATAACCCACGAGCAATTCTCGAAGTGCGTGGCATGTTCAAGGCATTCGGGTCGTGTCAGCTCCCACAATATTTCCTTATTGGTATGACCAGACGCTGTCGAATCCCTGATCCAGGACATCTCAAACCATACGCATCCTACAACGTGCAGCATGAACGTCACCCAAAGTATAAGGGAGATGACGAGATGTGCCTTCGAACTCACACTATAGTAATCGCAAACACCCCACAACAGTTCGGGGATTTCACGCAGCCGTAGTAAACGCAGCAATCGAAAGAACACGGCGTACCTCTGTTCTGAAGCCATCGATAACGACTCTAAAATAATACCAATGGGTAACCACGCGAGCAGATCAAGATAAAACCCATCAGCTTTGTATGCCGCAAAAATAAGGTCAGGATCTTCGGTAGCGAGCATCACAATTGGGTCCAGGTGTGCCAAGAAACGGGATCGAAGAATGAGGTTCACACCATAAAACAGCTCAATCAGTATTGTCAGCGAGTACCTCATGCCAAATTCAGGCTGCTCCACAAACATGTGCTGGTCTTCCGTCATCGAAATGAAAACGGAGTAGTAGGGAACTTCAAAGGCGACGTAGATAATGGCTAGCAAGCGTACGGCGTCCCAATGCACCCGAAAAAGTGAACCAGGCATTCTCCAGCCCACGTGATGTTTCATATTAGGCACGTGAGTATCACCTTCAGCCATAAAGATGCTGTGTGTACTTCCTCCACCATCACTTCCACCTCTGCCTAGCATTCCTAGCAACTTCTTGGTCTTCCGTAGTTGTGTTGAGTGTTTTTCCAGAGTCTCAGCCATCCGTGTACGAACATCCACTTCCGTCTCCCTGTAGAAATCTGACAAAGCTTCGTCGAACTTAACCTTTGCCAAAACATAAAGTTCACAAAAGGTCATCGCAACGGCTTTCTCCTCAAAATTTTCTGGGAAGATAAGGCACGTATCAGCAAAAAAGTCTCCAGTCTTGCATTCTTTTGGGTTTGAGCCATTGAAAGCTGAAAGCACCACCCTGCCTCGAATGACAAAGAACATCTGCGCATTAAACTTCGGCTCAATGATCTGATTTGCGGGGGAGTACACTCGTCGAACGAGCGCTGCCGCTAGTAAATTAATGAACTCCACGCTTTCTTTCATAAGAAAACAAACCTGTTTGATCCGACTTGCCTTGAGCGTGGATACAACCTTTGACTGCAAATGTTTGGGCATCAGATGCAAGGCCTCCTCGCTGTTGAGGCTGTGATGCGTGTTCCACGAGTATGTGAAATAAGCAGTAACCTGGCGTCGAAGAGCCCGAGGAATGTTTTGCGATTTCATGTATTCACGAGCATTGTCCACATGGGTCGTGAAGGCTGCATGCCGCGCATTCCGAAACCGAAAGATAAAGAGAAAAGTTGCCAGCAGCGACGATCCAAAGAGAGCTCCAACGAGAGTTGCAGCCACTGCGTAGGTCGTCTCAGCGTCCGACACGGGGGTCACGTCGTCGTACCCGAGCAGAACCATCGTCCTTGACGCCCAGTAGAGCGTGCGGGCGTATTTGCGGGCGACAGAAGCTCCTGCTAGATGGTCTCGCACCGCCCAACTCGTCTCGACATGTCGGTCACAAGCGTCCAGATTGACGCCACACTCTGCATGCGCGATCATCATGTATCCGCAGGCCACCCAATGGCACAAGCCCGCGCAGAGCCCGACATTTCGTACGAGACTGTCAATGCCCGTCGAAGAAAGGTGCTGGACCCACGTGCGATCGGAGTAAATGTTGATAAGTCGATCGAGGCAGCGTCGCAGCTTGTACAGTCGACAGAGCTTTGAGACGCGCACCAAGTGCAGTGCGTTGTACGCTCCCGACGCGTACGGAATGACTTCCACCGGCAGGAGGGACGCAATCTCCAGCGCCAACTCCATTTTCCGCGTGCGAACGAACCGCCGCTGGGACACCGAGTCGTCCGCTCCATTTCCATGCATGGAAGCGGCTCGGCCAATCGAGGCGAGCGTCCACTTGGTCCGTCCGCGGCGAAGCCCATTGAAGGACGGCATGCGCGCCAGCCTCTTGGTAGCGAGAAACAGACTGTCGGTGCGGGACGTGGTTTTGCCGGCCTTGAACCCGGGAAAGCTCGCGAACAGGAGCCCATAAAACTGCACAAACTCGACGAGGCTGATGAGGTCCGCGACCGCGTCCATCGCCGCAAAGACACTGAGCTCCTCGGTCCACTGATCCACTCGTTCGACCCCGTACGGGTCGTAGTAGAAGGCCAGGCGGAAGGGCACCGTGAACAAGACGTAGAGCACCGCGTAGAGGCTCACCCCTGCCGACAGCGTGTGTCTCGTCGTCCAAGGTAGCCGCTTGTACGTCGTCTCCACTGCAGTGAAGACCCGGGGCCACGACCGTCGTCTCGACTGCTGCGACGCCGACTTGGGCCTCAACTCGGCGCCCGCGAGCGGAGGACCCACGGCCGAATTCGACGGCCCTGCCCCGACCGCCGACGCGTATACCTTCAGCGTCATGGCCGCGTGTTTACTCGTCCATCCAGTGAAGGCGATAGTGGGAGGGGCGTCCTTGTCGGGAGTTTCAAGCGAGAGGTTTCGTGAAGAGCGTGACGTCTAAAAAAAAGGCTTCATGAACAGCATCCTGGTCAAGAGAGGGCTGCTGGCCCGAGCGAGGCTGTCGTCAAGCTTCCCACAACGGCGTGTCCGAAGCCAAAAATGACGCCCATCTCAACAATTCGCAATAGGGTGGGGGTCGCCAAATACTTTTGGGGTCTGCTTACCGCATCGTTGAAGTCATAGTTCGCGCATTTATCATAAAGCCCGGCAGATCATCCAATCAAAGCGGTGTAATTTTCGGGTCACAACCACAAAGCGCAATTGAGGGGATACCATTTTGCCCAAAATAACCTTTTCTTTTGATACATGCACGTAAACTAAAATAAACTTGGATATAGCGACCCATTGAAAAACCTGTGACCAAAATAATACCTGTTATATTACTTGTAAAAACAATCCAGGGTTTTCGTTGTGGTCATATTCACCGTGATATAATTATACCATTTATGTAATACATTATAAAATATACCACATACAAACTTAAGTGCTTTAATAATAAATATCCTGATGACACTTAGTAAAATCCAGTGAATGTTGACTGTAGCGACTAGGGAAGGCATCAAAACCCAATAACCGAGAAATGTTGCACGAAGATAGTGGGTCAAGCATCCTCGTGGGTAGTGGGTCAAACGAAGATAGTGGCAGGGAACTTTACCACCATGCAGTGAGAGAAGCTGCCAGACAGAAGCCTTCCTTCGAAGCAGCTCACTGTTGGTAAGCCTTACACTGTAACGTCGCAACAATGACGCTTTGGTGCTATGCAGTGGAGCATGGAGCACTGACGCAACTTCCTGATATGTTCCTTCCTCTGTCGCTCACTGACGTTGGGGTCCGTCGGCAGACAACGAGAGGATGCCTCATCATTATGACAAAGCTTCAAGTAACAGGACCTAATTTGGACTATTCGATAGCAAAAATCCAGAGCTTCCCCGTGTAAAACACGGCATTAGTAATTTACGGTTCAATCGATATCATAAGTCGCTTTCACGGACCACCATCGATTTAGTTTACGGCCAACACGATCACATCACAGCCACTATCTCTCGCCTCTCAGCACTTTTAAATTCGACTCAAGCGAGGATGGCCAACACAGGAAGGAAGCGCACGACGGGCAAGGGGACAAGGCCAAACTCTATAAGCGCACGACAGTTTCCTACCTGCACAAGCTTGGAGTTCTCGTCTATCTAGACAAGGCTCCAATGAAGGGGACAGTCGTGCGCATCTACCCAGAGCTAAATCGTGCTCAACTACGAAGCAAAAAGCGGCAGCGCTACGCTTGACAGCCCATTCGTGCTACAATCGAGACCAAATGTTCGAGCGGATTTCGACTTCACTGTTGTAATCGCAGTCGTGGTATGGGAGCCACACTCCCTCCTGCTACAGAGGAGCAGATAGTGGAATGGATCAACTGCCTACGCGCCGACGGTGTACCCGTTACGACTCTTATGATCCAGCTGCAGGCGCTCGAAGTGTACCGCGGCTGCCTGCATCTCCTTGGTGCCTTTACGGCTATATGGAGTTGACTTAAACTTTTCCTGCACCGCCATAAGCTCGCCATACGGAACTTTATGATCAAAACTTACGCAGCGTCTACATGAAAGAACGGGTGATTTGGGACGTAATCGCCGCTATTCCCATTTACGATTTGCTTTCATTGTTTAACTGCAGTCCGTGGTTCAAGATCTTACATCAATATTCTCAATATTGGCAGCTACCTAGACGTGCTAAACCGCCGCAGTGTCTCTAGCGAAATTACTCGCTTCTGGCATGTGTGGATGCTTTATCTGCTGGTTATTTACTGGACAGCTTGTGCCTATCTGGCTGTTGCCACGGAGACCGGATTTGCGGAGGTATGAACGTCATGGCTCCCATCTGAGCAACTAGCGATTTCGGACTCTCAAAACCCGTCTTCAACACAACTTGTGCTTCGCCTTCTGCAGGGACTCTCCTTTACTGTCACCACATTCATCAAGAAGACTTACAGTCCTGCACCATAAATTGCGTCTCTGTACGCGTTTCACATAGTGATCTCGTTCTTCGGATTGATAACGATGTCCTATGTGATTGGGGAAGGTGGGTTACATATTAATCGGGTCTTCTGCAGGTCTGGTATGATGTCTGGTCAGACTGATCCCGACCCAGACCCGGAGATACTTTACTGGAAAGTTAATCTCGGAGGCAGGCCAGGCCCCGACTAAGATCTGGCAAATAATGAAAATTTTGTCTGAAAGGTAGCAGTACTATAATTACCGGTACCATTTGATTAGGCCTGTTTGCCCGTGCCATCATTTGGCCGTGCCTCAAATCGTTTGGCCGTGCCCTAAATCGTTTGGCCGTTTCTCCATTTTGGAAATGGCCTCCAACCCTGCAATCGAGTACCATGCACTGCCATCATGGGGGTACCAAGTCTCCCGGCTTAGGGTGTCTGCTGACACCCTTGCAACCATCCTCGACGAAGCAAAGGCCCGCATCTATGTCCCTGTGTTCAAGCAGGTCGGTGGTCGAGATGAAGACACTGAGCGTCTTCAATCCCGACTTCCTATCAAGACCGACAAGTTCTCGGATGCAATGAAGCTGCTCCATCTGGAATTGGAGTACGTGGTGCGCTCACACGACCAAAAATACGTCCCCACGGTGTATTCGTTCATGAAGTCGGAAGCGGACAGCGTTGAACAGGATCCACACAAGGACTACACGCCGGAGCAGGTGGCCAAGGTCACTAAGAAGCACCCGGCAACAATTCCGTGCAGCATGATCATCGCGGTGGAGACTGGTACGCGTCTGAAGGTGTTCGACAGCTGCTACACGACTGCGATCCCATCCAGGTCTGTCGTGGTGGATCTCCAACCTGGTGCGTGTCTCTTGTTCCGAGGGGATTTGATCCATTGCGGTATGTCCTACAAGCAAGTCAACAATCGCCTGCACTGCTACGTCACGATTTCTGGGATCGAGTTTGTTCCTGACATCGTCGCAGGTGTCAATGAGAAGGAGTACGTGTGCCAGTACTGCGGATTCCTAGAGGTGAGTTCTGGTGCTATTTGTCAGCACCGCTTCAACTGTGCGCGCAACCCCGCAGCTGCCAATCGCATTCGTGTTCTCAACAACCGTCCCAAGGAGCGCCCGCGCAAGTGTCTCCGTTGTGGCAAGACTTTCAGTGCTGCTGGGTATCGCAAACACAGCAAGAAACAGCCACCATGTCTGCCGGTCACGATCACTCTCTAAGGAATGTAGGCAGTTCTCACTAATCCAAAATCAATCATATTGTGAGGCCATTCAAATTGACTTGATTTTAGTGGATGAAATGGATAACATATCATATTCACTATATGGTATATTGAAGCACGAAGTTGAAGTCTTTTCAAAGTTACTTAAGCGGGCTTTCATTGTTCATATTGGAAAAAGACTTATCTGCAAAGGAAAAGGGAGCTGTATTACCAGATTTAAGGTCGAGGCTACTCAAGTGCTAAGCCTGGTAGTACCATGAAAGTGAATGTAAACGAATGTGCCTCGATACCTGCGCTGCTTCCTAAATCGTAAACTGCGGCGGAACAACATCGGTTCCGTGTTTAGGAGCTTGAGCCCGTTTGCGAGCAATGTCCTCGAGGAGAGTCACGTAGCGCGAAGCGTGCTCTTCAATAACACCGACAAACGTGGGTACATTGGGGTTCAGCATCATTCCACTGATTTCTTCAGAGGGAATGTGAAGCTTGAGCATCTTGCGATGGACTGCCTGCTTGAGGTGGAACAGGCAACCCACTATGTCCGCGTCAGGAAACTGATCTCCGATGGCATTGATGAGATCTCTCTCGTAATCACAGGTCACCGTTCCGACGTTCATGGTCATCTCCATTGCCGCTTGCACACAGTGTAGAGTGTGCCAATACGTCCACTCAGATTTGTTCGTCGTGAGGCAATACATGCAGGGCACAAAACACTTGGAGCCGCGATTGTGTACCATGATGATCGTGCACTGGTAGAACGGACTTGGAACACAATGGAAGGTGTCATCGATGTAGAGAGCCGTCTGGTTGTATGACAGGAGACGAATCAGAGCAGGGTGTCCCCAACCGAGAATGTGCTGCACCTCACCGTCGTCCACGTAGGTGTAGTGAAACTGGAAGAATGTAGCGTCGCCAGCCTTCGTCAAAGAAAGTGGGGGCACTTCAACTCGTCCGTAGATCGATGAGCCAAAGTGGCGGTTACGAGTTCGGTACACACGGCTGATGACTTGGTCGCGCGACAGCCCCTGAATCATCGTTGGTGACGTGAATTCCTCACGAATCAGCTCCCAGATCTTCGCCGGAACCAACGTCAGGTTTGCCAAAGCAAGTGCGTCAACTTCAGCTTTCATCTCTTCAACAACGTTTTGGACAAGTCCGTCTTGAGCAGTTGCCGATCGATCACCAGCAACAGGTTTCCCACAAGTGTGAGGCACTGAGTTCTGGTAGGAGCCGTCCGCCATCACGTCGACGCGGGCCTTGCACTTGGTACTACGATAGTAGCTGCAGCGAAAGCTTGTCTTGCGGCCAGACGAATATGCCTTCGTGTAGGCATAGCCCTTCCAGTGTACAGTTGTCTTGAAGGGGCAGAGTTCTTGGACGTCGTCCATTTTGGAAATGAGTGCTAAGGAAATAGGAACCAGACCGAGTGAAATTTGAACACGAGCTGTGACCACTCGTTTGTGGGAAAATGGGGGATGTTTGTGCTCCGCCTGCTACGTGTGTATGCTGCCAGGAGCTCACAGAGTCCAACCAATGCGCAGAGTGCATCTCGAGCCCATCATTATACAGCCCAGCCGGGATATCATCAAGAAAGGGCACACTTACGTTGAAGTTGAATTGTCACTTCCATACTTTATTCTGAAAGGACACTTGCAAGACTTTATACTGAAACGACACAACACGGTATATCGGTTGAGTTCCGGTATATCGGTCTATCTCCGAGGAAATATATTTGTAAGAGACACTATCAGTATCTTACGGGTCAGATGCGGAGTCAGACTGACCAGGGCCTGACCAGTGAAATAACCATGCCTGACCCTCACCCTTACCAGACCCGCAGAAGACCCGTTTAATAATCTAGCGGAACTTGCGAGTCTTTTCATCTCACACATCGGCCTCGAAGTGGGCTTCCGCAAAAACTACATTGCAGTAGATTTACCTGGCACGTTTACGCGTCAGTGATCAACTGAGAGCGCGCACCTATGCTTTTATGACGTCGCTCTGGTCCTCCCACGCTCGAGTTAATTATAAAGAACTTTTGGCTGAAATGCCGCGGTACATTCGCGCCGCATGCGTGCTCCACGTCTCAAGGAAGCCGCTCGACTGGTTTGTCATGAAAGTCGCCACTCCAATATGCTGGGAAGGTGACGAAAGTATCGATGCCTATACTCTCTCTTTGAAAGATTGCGCTTTGAGAGTTATTCGCGTGACGAAAACGTCGTGACGGAAGGCAGTATCGTTCGAGCCATGTACTTTGTGATTAAGGGCCACCTGAAAATGCAAAGCGGTTCAATGTTGCACCGTCCACTTGGTCTCCGCGATGGTAGTTACTTCGGGGAGCGTGGGCTACTATCAGTGTTTACACTGTGCGCACTGTGTGAGCCTGCGACCTTCTTTCTCTGATCTCGGAGGAGTTTGCACAGGTACTGCAAAAACACCCGTTTTCTCGTCTAACGCTTAAGCTTTGTGACCGATCGTACAAACGTCTTAAGACACAGAGTCTCTGTGCTTGCTCAAGGAGCGATATGGAAGAGCACTGGGGGGCTGCCATACTGCACACTCTTCAAGATATTCAAAGGTGCCATCAGATAACAGTTGCTGCTACACAGGCTACAAGTACAAAGGATGAGGGAACTGAACAGGTTGTTCACGATGTTGGTACTTTAAAGGCAAAGTTTACAGCAGTGTCTTCATTCCAAGCTGGCGAAAAGACTGCCAAAGCAGACAAGAGTGGTGCTGATCCGCATATGAACGTCACTAATGAACGTACTGTTGACCAAGGAACGAAGGATGATTTGTGGTATCAATCGAGAGCTCGGGGAGCTACCGGCGCACATTGATGATATGTTCGAGGCTCTAAATACTGACCAGAGCTGCTTCGAAGCTTTTGCACCGCTACTTCACATCTTGCTACCGACGGACCCCCTCGACTGGAAAACGAGCTTCAGTGCATCCTACACCGTCAAAGTACGTGAAATGCCAACAGCGTCGGTGGCACCTGAGCCAACTACCCAAACCAGCCAGCAGCAATGTAAGTCGTTACCACTTGCCAAGCAAGATCCTATCACAGAGCAGTGGTAGGAAGTCATTCAACTTCTGCGCTGACAACCTCTAGGAGTTTGTGACAGATGCCATCCAGGGATTGGAAACGGCGACAAACTCTGGAAGACTGTCGCCGGCAATGTGATGACTTTCATTCCCGCCATCGATGACAATATTCAAGTGATTGGCCCTATGATACCGACTTGCATGTCGATTAAGAGATGATGAGTAGCGACATCTTCAGATTTCCGAGACGGCAAGAACCACTTTTTTGTCGTTGGGGGCACCTGGGATGAAGTATTCAACTTCGTTTACTGCCCTAGAATTGAAACTGCACTCGGTCAACAAGTGGAACTTGGCACCAAAGTCAAACTTGGCGGCATTTCTGCAAAGCGGCGACTCAATCGGTCGCGTCGGTTCACTCACTACCAGGAATCGCTTGTATCTTCAAACCACCGTGTCCATCGCTAGTTTTTCCATCATGGCGTCGCCCTCAAGTGCCAAGATCCCAGTCGGTAGTAGCTCGAAACAAGTTCATGGTAGTAAACGCGACGCCACGGGTCGATCTCGGATCATGGGTGCGTCGGCGCTGGCGAATTCCAGTCGACGGGTGAATGGCAGCGTCGCAAACGTGAACGGAGGAGCTTCTGGTCACGGTTCGGGGCATTCCACCCGCGTGTATTTGGATGGTGTCGATGTCACTCCTCAGTCGCTGCTAGTGAGTCGGATCAAACCGTCGACCCCTAGTGGCGGTGCCGATCCAAGAGGACGAGGCAAAGGAGCCAAAGGCAGTCGAACCAAAGTCTCTCATGGCGGTGCGTCCGCTGTCGGGGCTTCGGTGGTTGGTGCCAGTATGATCTTCAGCACGGCGTCTGCATCGTCGACTGACAATGACTCGGACAATGAAAGCTCCTCGTCGGTCGTGGGGAACATGACCAGCAGAGCCACTCGCAAGGCCAGTGTCAGTGACCATGTAAACTTGAGTTCTGCACCTGCATCTTCGAACCAGGAGGAAGATGAAAACGCTCGCGCAGTGACGACTACAATTGACCCGGAAGACCACGACGACGGGAAGGAAGATGCAGTTGATCCGCACGTAGCAGGTTCAGGCCTTGCACTTGTTCAAGACGCTCCACTTGTAGCTGGGAAGAAGGCCATGACGGTATCGACTGGATTGGTGCCAGGTCGTGGACGTCGACCTGTTACGGTGACGTTGGGTGAGACGGCGACGGAGATGTTGTTCGAGCTCCGTAGTGTTTGTGTTGCACAAGACGCGCCGAATCATGCCGCAGTCACCGCAAGAAACAAACGGTACCAAGCTACTTGTGCGCAGAAGAAGGGGAGCGACAAATATGTCGAAGGTCGAGCTCAAACCTTGCAACTTGCACAGAAAGCGAAGGAGGTCATGACAGCTCCGCCTGCTACTCGAGATGCTGCGTGTGTGGCAACAGACTGGGACATCTACGATTGTGGGAAGATGGAGGACGAAAGCAACGCTGAAGTGGACGAAATCGGTGGCGCGGGGACTCCAAGTGCTGGAGCTCCGGTGCAAACTCAAACAACCAGTGAAGGTCAGACGAAAGAGCCGACGGATGGTACTTCAGCAGCTTCGTCGTCGTTGGGGGTAGAAGGAACCGGTGGCGCTGGTGTGGGTGACGTTCAGCTTAAACAACAAGTGGAAGAGATCGTGGGGGCTACCATGGCATCTCCGGGGTGTGTCTTGGACGTTGATGGAGATATTGTTGAGGATCTACGGGCAAGACAACACCACGCGTCAAAACCCAGTCGTAGGACGCGAGATAAGCACGGCCAAAGCAATGCGTACAGTCAGAAGTCGAAAATTTTCGACAGCCAGCGATCCACTGCAGTCGCGGCAGCAGTGTCAGGGAATTCCAATGCGTCGGTGGTGCCTGGCGAGCAAAATGGCGGTAATTTATCTGCTGGAGCCTCACAAGATTTTGCTGGTCTAGCAGGAGGCGAAGGTGCAAGTTCCGGCAGTGCTGCCACCAATTCACAAGTTGGTATGAGCGTAGCAAATGCATCCCGTGGCATGCTTAGTGGTGGTGTGCCACAAGGCGGAAGCGGCGACGCCAAGTCCAACAATGTGTACGCTCGAGCCAACACAAACGTGGATATTGGTGAGATCATCGCTCGTCAGCGAACGTCACACGTCTTGGGATCGTCCTCGCTGCTGCTCATGGCCAACATCGTGGAGCGAGCTGTACAGCAAAATGTGTATCACCAACAGCATGTGCGATACCGGGACTTCCCGACGCTCGAAGCAACAGAAAGTGTGCCTGAACCACCAAGTGCTCTAGTGCCGGCGCTAATGGGATTCCCAACTACGAATGGAGCTGGGCGCGCAAGCTCCTTCTTAAAGAGCATACCAGAACTTGAAGAACTCTGGGCATTCCGTTGTGAGCTCACGCGAGACCGCACAGTGTCGTGTCTTGCCTGGAACACAGCGAACGAGGACTTATTGGCAGTTTCCTACGCGAGCCCCGAGGCTTCAACTCACACGGAAGTGCCAGGGTCTCCTGGTCCTGGACTTGCTCCCACCGGTGCGATCTCAGGAACAACTACTAGTCCAGGTACTCGACCCGGCCAAAACGCAGCGGCCGCAGGCTCTGGGGGAACAACGGGTATCAAGAACGATGGTTTGGTTCTCTTCTGGTCGCTTACAAATCCTGAATACCCGGAGCGGATTTACCACTTACCTGTGGGTGTGACGTCCATCGACTTCAGCACTGCGCACCCATATCTCCTAGCTGTTGGTTTTGCGGATGGCGTTGTGTCCATCTACGACACTCGAAAAGATGATTCGAGCCCTACTAGCTCGACTTCATCTAGCAGCACACCGACATCCGTGCAAACAGAACCAACTCCAACAAAGCGTGTACCCGTACCGATCGCAACAAGCTCAGGTATGAGTGGAAAACATCTCGACGCAGTGTGGCAAGTCCGCTGGGTGGCGCGTGGAGGAGGTGAAAGCGTTGTAAGTGTCTCGGCCGACGGTCGGGTCGTTGAATGGAGCCTCAAAAAGGGGTTGAGCTACAGCGATCTCATGACGCTCAAACGCTCGCCGAATCCGCTGCTTGGAGGTGCAGGAACTGCCGCGACAGGATCAAATGGCGTTGGTGGGGGGAGCGATGGAGTTATATCGCGGCAAGCTAGCGGTCGTTCTTTGGCGTTCGCAAGCCAAGGAGATCCGTCCGTTTACTACGTGGGTACTGAGGACGGTCTCATTCACAAGTGCTCCGTGTCTTACAATGAGCAGTATCTGCAGACGTACATCGGACACACGGGGCCTGTGTACCAGCTGCTGGTATCTCCCTTCTGCAATGACCTCTTCCTCTCTTGCTCTGGTGACTGGAGCCTTAAGCTATGGCACCAAGGCGATCCTCATGGTGACGCCACACTCACTTTTCACTCAGTCGACCTCGCACAAGCTGTCTTGGGTGCTTCCTGGAGTCCAAGCGATGCTGCTGTTTTCGCTGCTGTGGCTGAAGATGGTCGAATTGAGCTCTGGGACCTCGCTCAGTCGACACTCGACCCCATTGTGCGGCATTTCCCCAAAAAATACATCTCGGTTGCTGCTCCAGTGCCTCCGACAGCCGACCCCGATGCTTTGAATTCCAGTTCCCGAGATTTGACTCCGAAAGGCGAGGTTGATCCTGATGACGATACGTACCGAGACCCCAACGCACCTTTGAATTTGTCGGCCACGGCACCAACGATGGTAGAAGTGCCGTTAGAATGCACTGCTGTCGCCTTTGCACCGAAAGCTCCGGTGCTTGTTGTTGGAGACTCGACCGGGGACGTGACAGTTTACCGGGTGCCCGCACAAATCTCAAATCCTGGCAGTGAGGAAATATCCGACGCAGCTTCAGCTACCGAGGAGCAGACCGCGAGATTAATGCGCGCGATTCAACCGAACAAGAACGAGTAGACGTCACTGGAGCAACTCCATGTCCACCGATCAATACAATCATTGACGAACGTTTGGGACAGCCTCTTGAAATGTGGCGGTTGCTTGTATCAGACTTGGCAGTTGAGCAATTGCTGAGGGCAGCATCGCATGAAACAGCCCACCACTGCGCTGGACTCGCCACCAACGGATCCCATGGCGGAATGGCAGACTGAGCGAGGTTGCGTCACTGAGCTGCGTTCAGTTTGCGGCCGGATTTCAGCACTCGCACAATAGCCATGATGAAACCTTCCTCCGCACGAACTCAAGTGTGGAGGCCTCGCCACTCGCAGCACAAGACGAACAATGAATTAGTCATGGCAAACACGCCATAAGACATGGAAAGGTATTTGCTCGCATTGAACTTAAAATTGGTCAAACACGTCGAAAGCCGCCCTGTCCTCACCGTACAACACGACCGAGTCGTCCACAGGCGAGTCCGGGTACTCGTCAAAGTGCGTGTGATCGCCTGGCCCCCCAACCGGCGGCAGGTACGGCGGCGTCTCCGTGCGTGCCAGTACGGCCTCCCAATCCACCTTGGCGAAATATTTATGTTTCTTGACATCCTCCGAGCCGCCTCGTAAGCACCCTGCACGCAGCAACAAATCCCACGAATCGTTAGGTCCTGTAAAAAAAACAAAAAACTGCAAACCAACTAACGTACCGAGTCGCTTGGTGCGGTCCTGCGACAGGAGCTTCTTGATGAGATCCTTGGCCTTGGAGTCTATGTGCTTGGGGAAGTCGACCTTCCCGTCCAGGATCTTCTGGTAAATGCCGAAGGGGTTTTCGTCGTAGAACGGCGGGTAGCCCGCCAGCATTTCGTACACGAGCACTCCGAGCGCCCACCAGTCCACCGACTTGCCGTGTCCCTTGCTCTGGATGATCTCGGGCGCGAGGTACTCGGGCGTCCCGCAGAGCGTCCACGTCTTGTCCTCGACGATCTTGGCAAAGCCAAAGTCCGTGATCTTGAGCGACCCTTCCGACGTGATGAGCAGGTTCTCGGGCTTCAAGTCTCGGTAGATAATGTGCTGTGCGTGGAGGTACGCCATGGCCAGCACCAACTGCGCCGCATAGTAGCAGGCCACGTGGTCCGGGAACCGGCCCTGCCGTCTCAAGTACGAAAAGAGCTCCCCACCCTGCACATACTCGAGCACGAGGTAAAGTCTCCGCTCGTCCTGGAAGTGGCCCAGGTAGTTGACGATGAACGGGTGCTGGATCCTGCTCAGGATCTCAACTTCACATTTGATGTGGTGCAGCTGTTGCAGCCGCAGGATCTCGCTCTTTTTCAGGATCTTGAGCGCGTGGAACGACCCCACGCCCTTGAGCTGCACCAGCCGCACACGGCCAAACGTGCCCGTGCCCAGTGTCGCCAGCAGCTCAAAGTCGTCCAACGTGTACGTTCGACGCGCTCGTGGGGCCTCCACAGGCGCCGCCGGCGAAATTGCGTCCACCGGCGCGTCCTGGACCAAAAAAATAGTCATCACCAAATAAGAGTCACTTCATTTTAGCAAAAGTGAGGGGTGGGGGTGCGCGCCATTCCGCATTATTTACCTTGTCGTCGACCACGGGGCCCTGCGTCTTCTTCCGAAACATTTGTCGCGCTTCCGTTTACTAGTGTCGCGCTTCCTTTCCCTCGTGGCGAGCTGCAAGTGCCGAGCGGCTGGGGGCGAGCGAGAGGTTGGTTTTTTTGGGCGGTTATGATGCGCCCAGGCTGCGTTTCCTCGTCTGGGACGGTGGCGGGCGAGAGCGCAAGTGGCTCTGGCGCCGCTCCTCCGACGCTTCGGGCTCGATCCTTTCCCGTTTATAATCAGGTTGGGGGAGGCGCCGCTGCGATTGGACGAAATTCGAATGACGGAAAGTGGAGGTGGAACGAAATATGGAAGTGGTACCGCGTACCGTCTGATTGAAATGACGGAAAGTGTAGGCATTTCGCGGCCAAACCCCTCGGTAGTGATAGCGTCGACCCCTCGAGAATCAGCAGTTTGTTTTCTAACTGTACGGACCTCGCTGTGTTTCGGCCTCTCACATTGTTCGGGCCGGTGAACTTGCTGACGGTGCAGCCGTAGCTACCCCTAGTTCTACTAGATTGGACCAACAGAAGCGCGTCCACGATTATGAACCGAGACAATACACCACAAGGAGATACGAATAGTATTGCCGGCGTGGCGGAAAGCGGGTTTCTGTAAGCCCACCCGTGCTGCGTTTCAAGGCAACTTGAGACCCCAGCACGTAGACGGGGACCAATCGATTGACCTTCGAAAGTCCCGTCGGGACGCGTCTGGATCCTCGTAAGCTTACTACGTATGAGGCTCGTAGACAGGCCAGAGCGGCCATCGAGACTACGGCAACTCAGGTCCGTCGTCTTCATGTCTGATGTCGGACTTCGGAGCGACGAGATCATCGACCGACAACTTGTCGGCGACAAGCAAGTGTCTGTAGCATGTACAGTACGTCGGACGAAGCCGCATGAACTCTTGAATTCGCGTGTACAACCTGTGCACCGACGGCACTTCCACTTGACTTTAGACGTTGTCGATTTGGGCTGACTAGCAGCAAGTGGCGCCCTCATATTCGCTTTGCTCGAACGTCGAGCAAAGCCATGCAGAGCATGAATATCTCATGGCGAATGGCTGGCAGCGGTAAGCGGAAGTGCGAAAAGTGTAGCCTGTCAAAAGATATGCATGTCAAAGTGTGTCCTTTCGCCGTCGAGCGGGTGTTCGGCGGGTTTTCGAAGACCCTTCGAAGAAGTTTAGCCAAAAAATGCTAGAAGCCGCATCAATTTTTTGTATTGGTCATACCAATTCAGTATCATAACGGGATTTTTGCTGTGTCAGACACGCAAGATAGACACAGATTGATTTAATGACGACCTGCTTCATGTCATGAATCAGTCGATAGATGAGGAATTGCGCTGGAGAAATCTTAGGGTTAAAATGCCTTTGGCACGAGGTTCGCATGCGCTCAGATTTAATCGTAGAGGCCAGTTGTATAGCCGAACACCGCAGCAGGATTTCAAATACAGCTATAGTATATGCACCGTCTTAGTAAAGTATCGGTGCCAACCCCTTCGTAATAATCCCCAGTCTTGGAATACTCTCTCAACAGGAATATGAGAACAATAACTATTTTAAGAAATGTTGATTGTTCTCAGATTTAGTATATTGTATTACTAGAAAATGTTATAATATTTACTAGTAATACAATTTACTAAATCTGAGCGCATGCGAACCATGTTCCAAAGGCCTCACAATTCTTCATCTATCGACTGATTCATCTCAAACTGCAGTGATCCAGGTCGTCATTTAATCAATCTGTCTAGCTGCGCTGTGCGAAGATATCTGAATCCATAATACAAAACAAATGATGCCAAACTACGGCTTCTGCCATTTTTGGCAAACCTTCTTGGAACGGTCTCCGAAGACCCGCTCAACGGCGAAAGGACGCAATTTGAAAGGCTACACACCCGCTGCCAGTCAGTCGCCATGGGATATCATGCTCTGCATGGCTTTGCTCGACGTTCGAGCAATGCGGTTCTCGAAGGCGCCCCTTGCTGCCAGTCGGCCCAAATCGACAAAGTACAACGTGTGTATACTACAAACACTTGATGATCATCACGTCGCTCCGATTGAACCGAAGTCCGAGAATCCAGACACGTCGTGAGCGGAACTTTCGAGGGACAATAATCGATTGGTCCCGTCCACGCGCTGAGGTCTGCTGCCACTTGTCATGAACTCAAGTCACTTTGAAAGTCTCAAATTGAAACTCAGCACAACGCCGGCAATACTATTCAGATCTCCTTTGTGGTGTATTGTCTCGTTCCTAAGCGTGAACGCGCTTCTGTTGTTCCAATCTACTAGGACTCCGAGGGTGCTGCACGTAGCTACGGCCCAACGATTGCTTGTTTGATATATGCCTCTCAATACCCAGCACTTGCAAACTGGATGCTTTCGCAACATCACTGCGATGAACCTTTAGTTCAACTACTTAGAGTCAATGTCGACGGCTCATGTGAGCAAGGAGTTGTTGCACAACTCATTTTGCAGGGGATGAACGAAACAAACCAGTCAACGACTGGCCATGAACGTGTATTTCGCTGTGCGTTGGCACATTTCGCCATCGGTAAAGCGAACTGCACGCACGATGAAGCTATCTCGTACTTGGTCGAACTCGTGCAAACTAAAAATGACCGACAAAAGAATCAAAATGGCGTAGCATCATGTATCATACTCTGATTCGCTCCTGAACAAAACTAGGAAAACGTGGCACGTGCGTTAGCGTCAGACAGTGTACCGCGATATGAGGAAGCTGTATTTGCTTTGGATCACAAAAATGAGGCACGTTCTGAGCTTCTGGCCAAGAATGGACTTTCGTGAAATTAACAAGGAGTTGCGACAAATTAACCGGAAAAAGCACTAATCAGTGCGATTATCGAAAAGTCTGTAGTCTTGGGGATATTCAAATTCGAAAGAGGTGCTGACGTTAGACAGCTTGATGACGTTTCATTAGGATCAATAGAGCGTATATCCGGGATTTGTGAGTGTGTGCAGGACAATTTCACGTGTCTTTGGGCTCATGTGTGAGCTTGTTTAAAGGCTTCTATAGGAAAAAACACCTAAACATCAAATAGAAGGTCACTTATCATCATCATCATGTGTGAGCTTGCCTGGTTATTGAAATGCCCTTGGCTACACTTCTTCGGACCGGCAACTAAAACTCGTAGGTGGCGTGAGTTCTCTTTGTGCGCCATATTGTCGTGGTTAGCTTTACTAAAATCACAATCAACAAGAAACGTAATACGAACAGCTCGCTATAGAATGTAACTCGACGTCAATTGCATTTCAGTATGTTTGTTTGTATGAAAACGATGTTGCAGCAACGATCGTTCGCTCGAGGTGCTTTTGATCACAGACAGATACGTGCATGCAACTTTACCAAGCATCCGCAATGTCTTGGAGGTTCTTTCCAGCTCTCGAATCAGTAGGAGCGTCGTCGAAGTGCATTTTTGACTGGATCGACTTCAATTTCTGTGGAGTGTCAGAGCTCGGCGTCACAAGCTTTTGAAGAAGTGGGATGGCACTGTCACGAACGTTTTCAAGAGCTGCTGCCACTTTCGGTTTTTGAGAATTGACACCGTCTCGGAAGAACCCCATCACCGGTGAGATGAATTGGCCTGGTAGAAAATCGTTCCTGCGCGCTAAGCGCAAGTATCCAAGAGCACGTTTTGCCTGCGACTTCAGATCCTCCGTTCCCGTCTGCAGATATGCCTCAAGAAGCTCGATGGTCCCTGCCTCGTTAATTGCGGCACGGTTTGCGTCGTTGTTGTCAGCTAGTCGTCCCAGAGCGTATGCGGCGCACTCCTTCTGTTCGTCGGTCCCAGTACGAAGGAGCACAACCAACGGTAGAATTGCCCCTTCACGCCCAATCTCAATGCGGATATCATCGTTGTTTGCTGCCAAGTCGCCTAACGTGTAGGCTGCTGTCTGTTTGTACAGATCCGACCCAGTTCGCACTAGCTCCACAAGCGGCAGGACCGCGTCTTTCAACTCCAACGCCGTACAAGGATCATTATTATCGCATGAGAGGTTCCCCAAAGCATACGCTGCCCAACGCTTTTGTGCATCCGTCCCCGTCCGAAGCAGTACTACGAGCGGTTTGATAGCTCCTTCCATTGTAATCTTCATTCGGTTCAAGTCGTTGAGCGCGAGATTTCCCAGTGTGTAGGCTGCCCATTGTTTCTGTGCCTTTGTTCCCACTCGTACCAACCCAACCAGTGAAGGGATAGTGCCTTCCTCTCCGATTGCAATTCGGTTTGATTCGTTGTTCAAACACAAGCACCCCAGGGCATACACTGCCCACTGGTTTTGAGCATCCGTCTCTGCTTTCACGAACGCCACCATGGGAGGAATGGCACCTTCACGGGCAATTTTACTGCGGTTGACATCATTGTCGGCGGCCAGAATCCCCAGTGCGTATGCTGCCTCTTGCTTGTGCAAATCCGTTCCAGAGCGCAGAAGCGTCACCAAAGGCGGGATAGCCCCTTCACGAGCAATTTTCACGCAGTTTTGATCGTTGTTGCTAGCGAGTGTTGCTAGTGCCTCCGCAGCCCACAGCTTCTGATTGTCGGCACCGTTTGTTAGCAGACCAACAAGACGCGGCAACAAGCCGGCGGAACGTAGTGTATCCACGTCACCACGAGTTGCCATACACGAGCAACGTATCACTGCTATTTCTTGGTCTTGCTCGTCGCCGTGCTCCAAGTCGTGCTGAAGCCGCAATATTTCCCGGCGCGGTGCTTCTTGAACCAATTTTTGAAGCTCCTCAAATTCAGCCTCGCGCATCTTGGAGTAACTGAACGTGAACCAGCCCAAGCAGTGCAACGCGTACAGCTGCGTGAAATAGCTTTCGCTTTCTCGGACCAAGCGCGAGAGTATCGGGATCCCGCCGGTTTTGGATATTAGCACTCGATTGCGGCTGCTGACGCACATGCGAATGAGAAGCAGCACAGTCAGTTCCGTGTCGTGTGCTCCCAAGTGGCAGGTTTTGAGCGAGTTCACCAGCAGCGGAACGGATGTGCTGTCCGATAGAGAAGTTCCGTGTGTTTTAGAGTCCAGCTTCAGGTTATCTTCAACCATATCATCCGCAGGAGTTTTCACCGGCACTGGCGTTTGAGCAGCCGACACCTTCTCTTCATATAAACTGGTCACGATAGACTCGGCTGATGGGTTGTCACTGCTGATGTCAGTACCGCCGCTCTCAAAATGTTCCGACTCCGGCCAAAACAACACCTTTGTTTCAACATCATCACCAAAAGTACTCGGTTCTGGCACGGGTTCGTCGGAAATCTCTGCGGTCGGGGAGTTGACCTCGGTGATTTTGATAGTGGCAGTCTGGAAAATCTCCGGCTCCGGAGAGACCAACGCCTTCGTTTCAATGTCACCACCGAAAATACTCGGTTCTGCCACAGGTTCGACTGCAGCCGGGGAGTTGACCTCGGTGATATCGATAGTGGCGGTCTGGAAAATCTCCGGCTCCGGAGACACCGACACCTTCGTTTCAATGTCACCACCAAAAGTACTCGGTTCTGCCACAGGTTCGTCTGCAGCCGGGCAGTTGACCTCGGTGATATCGATAGTGGCGGTCTGGAAAAGCTCCGGCTCCGGAGAAACCAACGCCTTCTCCTCGACCTCTTCAACGACATCAATCTGAACTGGCACAGGCTCTTGGGGGGCCGTGACTGACATTGGTTCGGCATGCACGTTGTTCTCGTTGATACCGATAGCGGCGTTTGTAAGTGGTTCCGATTCCGAAGATACCGATGCGTGGGTTTCAACCTCTTCAGCAACAGCAGTCGGGACCGATACAGGCTCTTGTGGAGCTTGAGCCTCCTCTCGGACCACAATAATTACGGGCTGCTTCATGGACTTTCGTCTGGCTGCTCGTCTCTCCACAAGCTCCAGAAGTGCAGCTTGAACTTGCTCGTGCGTGAGTTTCACGTCGGCGTGTACTTTCTCGAGCTTGGCCAGAAACTTGGTTGCGTTCTTGTCCGCCGTGTCTGCCCCCTTGATTACAGTCGCACAAGTGGCTAAACCGATCATCCGGAAGAGCTGGTCGACCTCGTCCACGACCTCCAGCCGCCGCTCTTCCATTTCACTCATCTTGAAAATACGAACGACTCGGTGCATGTCGTTGTACTTTTGCAGGTATTTCACGAACTTGAGCGCCGTCGCCTCGAACTTCTGGAAAATGGCGGTGCGACGCAGCATAGCGTTTTCTTGGATACTGCCGTCCCTCTTCAACACTTGGATTTCGGCGGAAATCTCAGTCAGCCGCAGGTAGGTTTTCTTGTTGACGTGGCGTTGGTGGCGAATTGCCGCCCGCAGCTCAAAGATCTTGTTTAGGCATTTGACCACAGTCGCGGGGTCCATGGTGGGGAAGTCCCAACTGCGGTCTCGGTGGCGAATTCCGGAATGACAAAGTGGTCTGCTGAGAATTGCTGGCCGGCCGAAACTCGAGATCTCGCGACAGCCCTTTCGAGAAGGCTTGCTCCGCCCTGTGGGTGGATCCGACGCACTTGGCGGTTGAGTTGATGATTTGCTTGAGACTTTCTGACGGAGAGAGATGGTCATGTTTAGCGGACATTGAGCGATAGGCGGGTTGTCAATGAAAACTTTTTCATCGTCCTGGCCCGATTGAAATCTCGTCGTGTTCATGTGCTGCTTAGGCACTCGGTGTCTGTCGAGACGTGTCTTGCAAGCAGCAGCACTTGGCATTTCGTTGTCCCCGCATCTGATGCAGAAAGCGGACCGGGCAACAAATGAGCTGGAACGTTCGCACGGCTACTTCGGATAATGGGCATGACAGTAACCGACGTTAGCGCAGTCTCTTCTACAGGGTATTATCTACGCCTGCGTTATTAATACAAGCCTCGAAAGGGTTCAGGCCTGGGCGACTGAGCCTCGTAGATTGAAAGCACGAACTATGGCCACATCGGTGCTCACCGAAGCAAGTAGCGACGATAAGCATAAAGTAACATGCCCGAAATTTCTTCTGTGACGAAAGTCCGGTTGTGGCAGTTTCAACGATCCCGATGATTTAGAACGGATGACACAAACATGTACTGTTGTAGTAGGCTACTACAGTACATGTTTGTAGCCATCTTGCTCCTCATTTTAAAGTTTGTATGAGATGCTAACGAGCTGAAGATCATGGTACTGCTTTTATAGACAAGAGGCGAGGTCCAAATAAAAATATGGAAAATATATGTTATGCCATGCCTGCTGAGCAGGCTGCTCAACAACTTGTTCCTTGTTGAACAAGGGGCTACCGTTCGTGTACTTCTGCAGTGTAGCATAAGTTATGCTATTCATCACCTTGAACCTCGGGTAGTCTGTTTGCATAGCTGACGCACTAAAACTAAAGAAGGCAACTGGTAAGCTTGCTGGGTATCATAATGACATTGCTTTGCATTGTTTGCATTCTCGCTCCGACGTCGCTCCAAATAATATAAAGGCACTTGCGGCCAGTCACTCACGGCCAAAGGAACCATCTAGGTCTCCTCGAGTCTACAGTCCACCTAAGAAAAACGTGTCCGGCGTCGTCGAGCGCCGTCCGTCTCACGTCACGTACTCTATGTACACTCACTAACGATCAGGATGGCTCACACCCTCACACCTCGGTGCTCTTGTTGCTGCGGTTGGATTCCACGGCGGCAGCGGTAGCAGCAGCACGGTTCGTGTTCGGCTGGTTCATCAGCCGTGAGGACGACAACAGTGTACTTCCATGACTCCGGTCGCTGCCACCCGTCTGACGGATATCTGCGGACAGCGCGGACGACGATCGGGTCATGCGGTGCAGTCCTGACGCACCACTAGCACCACTGGCGGTGCTCCCGAACGAAGACAGATTGGCTATCGACCACGCACTCAGCGACGTGTCACGAGTGTTGCGCGAAGGCTGGCGCTCGGTGTCTGACGCTAGCACGGAGCTCCACGAGCCGCTGATCGCACTGCCGCTCGTCATGGACGACCCTGCCGAATACAGCGCCGACACTCGCACGTTCCCTGTGTCCAAGTCACCTCCGAAGCTCTGCACGGATGGCACTCGGCTCCGCACGCTAACGTCTGCCAACGAGTCACAATGGTTGACAGCCATCATATTGCCGCGGAGCGACGGCACCTCGTCAGCACTCTCACCGCTTGTAGAAGACGCACCGTCGAACTGGTGCGGGGCCGGCATTTCAACCATAAGAGCCGTGCCGTTGTAGCCGCTTTCCATAAAGGAGTCGTCCTGCATGAAAGTCGGCGAGAGTCTAGCGACGGAGCGGATGTCCATGTTGTAGCCGTACGGAAGCGGGCTCTCGTCCTCATCGTCGTTGTACTTCTTCCGGCTGATGGCTGCAAAAAGCACTAAAACCCCCATGATGCCTGCGATAACCCCGACAATCGCCACGATCGAGCCTGTTCCCAAGCTGTAGTACGTGGCGGAACTTGTGTTCACGTCGGACACGCCGCCAGGGTTGAGAAGAGCCCCCATGCCGCTGCTTCCGTCACCACTGCTCCCGCTGTCGCTGCTCGCGCTCCTAGTAAGTTTACCCGAACCATCTCTGCTGGTTGCCGGCCTGTTGCCAGCACTCGAATCCCTGCTGCTGCTGTACATGGTCTCCTTTTTCTTCTTCTCTTTCTTCTTCTTGTCACCGTGCGATGCGGATGCTACTGCGTCTTCCGTGTCCTGCTGGTCAGAAGACCCGTCCAAGCTTACCTCTGTGCTCGAGCTCGCGTGCACCTCACCGGGGCTAATTCCGTCGCTATTCCCCTCGCTGCATTCGGAGGCTGCTGTCACGGTCTCGTTGATGCAGCTAGAAGCGAAAGAACCTGTCCAGTCCGGAGCGTCCGTCGCGTCTGAAGAGGGCGGACTAGGGGACGCATCCACCGCCGCCGCTGGAGCTCCTGTGGTCGCCAATGGCACGACGGTGCTCTCGTCCGGAACAATGACCGCTGCGTCCGTGGAGGTCGATCCCGCTGCAGCGGGTCCGTCTTTCCCGTCATCAACAACTCCATCCTCCTGCACCGAGCCTGCCAATGAACTGCTCTGTGTGGTGGGCGTCGGCGTGTCTACCGCTACCGGAGCCTGCGTTTCCTGAGCTGCTGGGGCTTCAGTCGTTGGTGCAATCGTCACCGGTCTCTCAGTAACCGTCACCGGTCTCTCAATAGCCACTGGAATCGTCACTGGAGTCTCTGTCACTATCGTCACCACCGGAGCCTCCGTTTCTCCCAAACGCGACGTGTGCGTGGGCGCTTCCGTCGGCGCCTTGCTCTCACTTGCTTCTGTGTACCCATTCGTCGGCCTCTTGGTCATTGACACGGGCGTCTCCTCCGAAGCGCTTCCTGCTTCCTCCGCGTCGTCACGGACTCGCGTCACGCCGCGCAGCACCGATGACACGACGTCGCTGGCCGCGTCCTCCACGTCCGAGACGGCGGCGGCTATTGCGCTGTGCGCGTCGAAGGAGAAGAGCC
>JAHWLE010000122.1:0-38141 GCA_024679135.1 Phytophthora foliorum
GAGCACAAGTCGGTGCTGCTGCTGCTCGTGGGCATCCACGCGGCCGTCATGCTGGCCGTGCTGTTCGACCGCCACGCGCGGTTCAAGATGTTCAAGGCGCAGCTCCGCGTGGTGGCGTCCATCCGCCTCCTGGTCTTCGCCAAGTCGGTGGAGAAGCCCGTGAAGGGCCGACACGGCACCAGCACCAGCATCGCCGCCATCGCCACGCTCTACTCGTCCAACCTCGTGCAGGTCACGTGGCTGCTCATCCGGTTCCACGACCTGTGGACGTCCACGGTGCAGCTCGCCGTGCTCTTATTCATCATGCACCGCACGCTGCACACGAGCGCGACGGTGATTCTCGCCTCCCTTGCTCTCATCATTGCCAGTCTTTCGGTGCTCACGGCCTTTTCGGCCAGGATGCAGCAGTGGTACACCAAGAAGCGAGCCAAGACACTGGCAGCGGTGAACGAGTGCTTCAAAGGCATCCAGTCCATCAAGCTGTACGCGTGGGAAGACAAGATTCTGTCCAAGATCATGTCGGCGCGAAGGAAAGAGGAGAAAAGGCAGTGGTGGGAAGCCGCCTTCCGCGTTGTCCGCTACTGCTGCGTGTGGGAGTCGCCAGCGTTTGCGTCCGTGGCGATTTTCACGTCTCTTGCTGCCCACGCCGGCTACTTTTCGCCCGCGACACTTTTCACGGCGCTAATTTTGATCGACCACGTTCAGGTCGAACTGCACGGCCTCATTATGGGCATTCGAGTCTTCATTGATGGCCGGGTGGGGCTGCGCAAAATCGACCGCTATTTGCTCTACTGTGATAAGCTCACGGACACAAGCGAAGCAGAAGAACTTGAACAACATTCCAGAGCAGAACCCAAGAAATACCCGAAGGGCATTGTCGCCGCTATGGATAAAGCGAATCTATCGGTGGGGTATCACTTCCCGACTACTGTACTGAGTAACGTCAACCTGCGCGTAAATGAAGGCGAGTTGGTTGTGATTCATGGCAAGGCAGGGGCCGGAAAAACTACGCTACTGACTGCGTTCCTAGGTGATGTGGCGTGCGTGAATGGCAGCGTTTATCTGTCGCTAAGCTACAAGATCGCGTACTGTTCTGAGCAGCCATGGCTACAGACACTCAGTATCAAGGAGAACGTCATTTTTGGTTACGCCTACGACGAAGCCAAGTACTACCGCGTATTGGATGCGTGCTGCTTGCTGGAAGACCTGGAAAGCCTACCAGATGGAGACGACACGATGATCGGGCCGAAAGGCATTAACCTTTCTGGCGGGCAGAAGTCTCGCATTACTCTCGCTCGGACGTTGTACTCTGACGCGGACGTGTACCTGCTTGACCGTCCGTTGGCCAGTGCAGACGCCATCGTGCAAAGCGATGTATTTCGCAAGTGCTTCTTGGAGCTGCTCCGGTACAAGACAGTTATTGTTGCCACACACAACCCAGAAGTTGTCGAATCAGGTTTTGTCGACCGCTTATGGTACGTTAACGACACCGTTGTCTCGGAAACATGCCAAGGTGGGTCTTCCTCGGCAGTGGCAGGAACAACCAGTCGTCGTGCTCGTCGCCTTGCAGATATTCCACCCTGGCGTATAGGTCACAGCGATGAAAATATCGACGATGAATACACCCCGCTTGCGATGGATAAACAGGAGATGGAGGAGGTGCGAGCACGGATATCGCGCCATCGGCCAGCACCAAAAATGTCAATAATTCCCGAATGTGACCTGACACGCCGCACAATGGAGGGAGATACCAAGGAAGTTTGGTGGCCAAAGTATGACCAAAATTCTTCAATTATGGCTTGCATTCTCTTCCTCGCGTACGGCCTGATTGATGTGGCTAAAAACTTGTGGTTGGTACATTGGAGCAATTTGACTTGGACGTCTGTCGACATGTGGAACGCAACAGTCGTGTACGGTTTGCTGAGTCTTGGCGCTTTCGTCGTCTTACTTATGAGCTGCGCAGTGGTATTTTACACTCTTTCCAGACGCGCTAAGGGCATCTTCAGCGCAATGACACAGTCTTTGCTGCGCGCTCCAATGTCAGTGCTATACCACACTCCAATCGGGGAGATCCTGGCGCGGTACTCAACCGACATGCAAGTCATCGATGGTTTGATGTCGTTTCCTTTGGTGTTTATGTTTCGAAGCACCGTGTCCATTGCGGCTGCGTTGGGGACAATGTGTTATCTGTTGGGTGTTATGGGCGCAGTTTTCGCGGCGCTGACGGTGTATTTGTGTCGAGGAATGGTAGACAAACGCCTTTTTGCCCAGGTCTGTACGTTGAGAGCACAATTGGATGCGGCGGACCTGAATTTTGTTTCAGAGACTCTTGATGGCGCTGCTGTAATCCGTTCATTTGGAGCTGATCAGATCAACCGCGTGTGCGAACACCATGGCAAAATGGTGGATGACAGGTCTCGGATTGCTACTGTTGTCGAGGTATTCACCCACTGGTTGTACATTCGGTGCAGCCTTCTTGTTGCGGTCTTTTTGTTCTGCTTGGCCGTTTTGGTGGCGCATGGGGGTCTTCAAGCAAGCACGTTAGGTCTAATGCTTCATTGCATCTACAGTCTCCAGCGTGACTTTGTATCATTTTCGGTGGGGATCTTGAACAGCTCCGTGAACATGTTCAGTATCGCCAATTTGAAGAAATTTCAGCATATCCCCCCAGAAGAAAGCGTAGACCAGAAGGGGGTGCAACAACGCGTATGCGCCCCGCTCCAGTGGCCGACTACGGGTGCAGTAATTTTCGACAACGTATTTTTCAAGTATGATGCAGTACAAGATCCTGATACATCAGTGTTTGCGTTAAAAAGCGTGTCTTTCTCGATTTCTGGTGGAGAGAGGATTGGCATCGTGGGGAGAACTGGATCAGGCAAGAGTTCGATTGCTATGGCAATGCTGCAGATGCACAGCTTGCCGCGTGGTCGCATACTTATCGATGGGGTTGATATTAGCCGTCTGCATCTGCGTAACATCCGCAGCCGAATCTGCATCATTCCACAGACTCCCTTGTTTTACCGATGTTCGATTCGCCGCTATTTGGATCCGTTCAAAGAGTTCGATGACGATGCGTTATGGGGAGTGCTCGTGAAAGCTGGTCTTTGTGAAGCGCCAGGACCAAGTTATGATGGCACGGAAGAAGACTACGAGGAGGTTTTTACTGGAGCGCCAGCTAGCCGAGTGGTGGTGACGAGCTTGGACATGAGACTTGCAGAGAATGGTGAGAATTGGAGCATGGGTGAGCGGCAGATGCTGGTACTGGCGCGATCGCTGCTGAAGCCTGCGCGGGTTCTCATTTTGGACGAGGCATTCTCATCGGTCGACCAAGACTCTGACAAACGGTTACTCGCTGTAGTCGAGAAGGAGTTCGCTAGCTCGACGATATTCCTCATCACCCACCGTCTGGACCAAGTTCTGGGTTTTGATCGCATCATTGTCATGAAAGATGGCACCGTTGCTGAGTGTGGAGCCGCGGAAGACCTGGTTACGGACCCTGATAGCGCCTTCTACGACTTCCTAGAGACAACCTTGCTCACGTATTGAGGCACACTAACCTATTTCGTTCAAAGTTTAGAGTATAGGTATGACATAGATGATTTGGTATTTACCCTTACGCGTCTACAATTCTGTGCGTTCGGCTTTGACGTGGTGCTTGTACTCTCGTAGAGATGGCTCGAACTTATTGAGCACATTGACATGGGAGTTATTCGGATGGCGAGTCTCAAGTGGGAACCGCTTGTGCAGCCACGCCACAAGGTGTTTGATGACATCCTCTTTCTCGGGTTCTTCGTAGATCATGTGGTACAGACCGTCGAAGAGCTTGAATTCCTTGTCCAAGCTCCCAATGCTATCGAAGAACCTCATCGCCGCCTGTTGATCGGAGATGTGATCGTCTGATCCAGCAAGGAACAACATCGGAATCGAGCTGAACGAGCTCTCCGCGTCTGTGGTTCTGCTGTCACGTTGCAGACGCATCATGGCACTGAGCGATTCATGTCCACTGCGGGGAGTGATCATGTCGCTGCTGGTGAGAGGGTCTTCCTGGAACTTCTTCAAAAACTCTGGGTTTCGACTCCGTAGATTGTGCTGAATAGCAGGAATGACCTTCGCTGTCGGGAAAGCTGCAACCAACGGGCGAGCAAATTTCCATTGAGCCCATAGCACTGGCGTCCACGTCACACCGATACTAGGCGAAGCCCAAACAGCAGCGTGGAACTTGTGCTTTCCCGAAAGCACCGTGTGGAGACCGATGAGGGATCCAAACGAGGTTCCAGCGATGATCAGCGGCAGTTCCGGTGCCGACTCTGGTTTCTTTTCTCGGCCGTGAGGGTGGTGAGGGTGGTGGTGCTTTCGCCAGTATCGGAGAGCGACCTTGTAGATGTTGGTTTTCGCGAATGCAATGAAATCGTTGGTGTCGTCGACAAAGTCATTGAAGTTGCTAATATGCGCACGGGTGTTGTACTTGTCGTAGTCACTCGCTCCGTGGTTCAACAGGTCGTAGGTGATCACACCGAAGCCTTCCTTGCAGAACCGTTCGTAGAGATCGGTGTTCCGCCGACAGTGGTCACCCATGCCATGAATATACAGCACAATGCCTCGCATCGCCACTTTCTCCGGCGGAAAGAGCGAAAAGTACAAGAGCGACTGACCTCGTCGGTTCTCGAACTTGCCTTCGTAGTGACGCGGGCGTGAGGATGTCTTCACTTTCTTAGCAGACGACGGATCGGACGACGCTCTTGGTCGTAGATCTTCATCGAGCACAGGAACATCATCTCGTGCTCTGCCTTCGTCCGATGAAACGCGACCGCGACTTTCAGTCTGCGCTGGGAATTGACGACGGCTTCGACTTTGCTTGGTAGGTTTCGAAGCAGCCGAAGCCAAGTTAGTAGACGACTTCGGACGTGCCATCTTGGCGTTAGCTGCAATTGAACGCAGAGGCGGGTTGAAACCTCGCCGCCGAGGAAGGGCTCGCTTTTCCTCAGTCGGTTGCTCGTCCGACGACGATGACGTCTGGTGTGCCAATGTCGTTGTTGATTTCGAACGAGGCATGCGCGAAGACGGAGTCGAGGCAGGACGCGTACCAACAACCCGAGGTTTCCACCCTTCCGTAGTTGTCTGCGGAGTAGGTCCAGACGCGAGTAAGTCTCCAAAGCACGGAACAGGACGTGAGCGAAGCGATTTGGCCGTCTTAGTAGTAGTAGTTGAAGGCTTTTGAGCTTTGGCTTTCGCTGCTGCCTCGTCCAAAAGTGAATCGTCGAAGCAGGTAATAGGACGTGCTCGGGCTGACTGAGCCTTCACCGCCTTCTTTGGAAGCGACTGCGAAGCGGGGATGGTCGATGTCGCGGTCGATTCATCAAAGCACGGAATCGAACGCGTCCTAGCTGAACGGGACTTTGCCGAATCGATGCCAGGGGTATTGCTAACGGTGGGGCGTGCTCGGGCGGAGAACGCCCTCTGAACTCGTGCTGTGAAAGACTGTGAAGTGGTGACGGTGGTGGTGGTAGCTTCAACGTCCTCGAATTTGGCGACAGAGCGCGATCGAGCCGACCGAGGTTTGGTCGTCCGTGCCGGCAGTTGAGCAGCAGCCTCAGTCGAAGGTACCACCGGAACGGGGCGTGACTGAGTCACTTGAGGTTGGTTTGGACTACCCGATTCAGAGCTGGAGGACGAAGTCGTCGGTGACGTTGAGCACGAATTCGGCTGAGCGTTTATCGCGACGGGGATCGCCAACGGCACGTCCTCGATATTCGTCGGTTCTTCCTGAATGGCCGACATGGCGAGCGCATTGCGACTTTGCACTCGCCTGAGCGGAAGTCCGATCGGTCCTTTGGTGTTGACCATATTTCGGGAAATGGCGAGTCGTGCGTTGCACGGACACACCGAGAAGAGGTGCGACCGACAATCGCTTGGCTGGCTTCCAGTCCGCCTTGAAAAGCCAGAGGCAAGTCGCCGAAATGGGGAGCACCGACAGAGATGGTGTGTCCTCGCAAACCTACAGACGCAGATCCTCAGATTGCCAGGTGCTGCCATAGGCGAGACAAAATCCTCGCGCGTCGCAATCTCCGCGAACACCAAAGCGAGAGCTCGTCCGATTGACAAAGTACGGAGCGCTCGTTCCACTCCAGAAGTTTTCATAGAAGGCAGCTCGAGTTTAGAGCTCCCTTCGGTCGGTTCGCTACATTATTATTATAATACAGCTTTACGTTGGTAGCTTATCATGGATATTACATAGTTGCCGGGCCGCGCAATTTGTCGATACCGTAGTTATTATACATGTGCCATACTCTTTGGTCCTAAGACGCAACGAAATTCTTGATATGCTCTCTGGCTCGCTGTACCGGTAAGTCGCTGTCCTGATTAATTGGGAGACGTGTCGTACGAATCTCATCGTTCACTTGCAATCCGTACATGTACTCACAAGCGTCATGCCATCACCAGCTTGAGAGGAGCTCGTGCGTCCTCGGGTTTTAACGTTATTGAACTTTGAGAAACCACCTTGTGAGCTAGTTTGATCACCAGCCCGTCTTACTAGCAAACACTCAGTCCATGAGACCTAGAAACTCGATGAGGCACTTCATGACAACTCACACAACTCAATTTCCATTTAACGATAAATGCCTTACTGGCGGGTCTCTAGGGGGAATCGGCGGTGCAGCCACTTGGCAAGGTACCGAAGTACGTCCTCCTTCTCGGGCTCCTCGTAAACCATGTGGAAGAGACCGTCGAACAACTTGAACTCCTTGTCGAAGTTCCCCATCGTGGCGAAAAACTTGATGGCCGCCTGCTGATCGGAGATGCCATCCGCTGAACCTGCGAGGAAGAGCGTCGGCACCGCGCAGAAGGCGCTGCCAGCATCTGTAACGCGCTTGTCCTCCTGCAGCTGGATCATGGCTTGGAGCGACTCGTGCCCACTGCGAGTCGTCATCATGTCCATGGAGGTAAGCGGATCTGCCTTGAACTTCCTCAAGAACTTCGGGTTACGGCTCAGCAGGTCGTGCTGAACGGCAGGCACCACCTTCGCGGTCGGGATGATTGCAGCCAACGGCTTCGCAAGCTTCGACTCGGCCCACAGCAGCGGGTTCCAGGTCACACCAACGGTGGGTGATCCCCACACAGCAGCGTGAAACTTGTGCTTTCCTGACAGAACAGTGTGGAGACCGATGAGAGAGCCGAACGATGTGCCTGCAATGATCAGCGGCAGTTCGGGCAGCGAGATGATATCGGAGCTGCTCTCCCTACCATGCGGGTGATGAGGGTGGTGGTGCTTCCGCCAGTACCGAAGCGCGTCGGTGTAGATCGAGCGCTTGGCAAACGTGACGAAGTCGTTCGTATCCTCCACAAGGTGACTGAAGTTACTGATGTGTGCGCGCGTCTTGTGTTGGTCAAGGTCGCTCACACCGTGGTTGAGCAGGTCGTACGTGATCACACCAAAGCCTTCCCTGCACAGCCGCTCGTACATTGCGACGTTCCGACGGCAGTGGTCACCAATGCCATGCAGACACAGCACGACACCACGCAGCGCCATCTTCTCCGGCGGAAAGAGGGAGAAGTAGAACAGCGTCTGGCCTCGTCGGTTCAAGAACCTGCCCTCGTAGTGGCGAAGGCGCAGTGGAGTACGAGGAACACTCATGCGAGGCGAGGGCGTGGACCCAAGCGAAGACAAGCTCGACGCCGACGCCGAACGGGGCAGTGCGTCTTCACTGGACGTCGACTTTGCTGATTGCTTGGGTAGAAGAGAAATCGATCGAATACGCGATGGGTCTTTCGAGCTCAACAATCGGTGCGACGACGCCTTGCGTTGCTCGTCCTTACTTGGCTTTGAAGGCGCTATCAGCTTCGGGTTCATCGTCACCGACGTTCTCGCTTCTCGGCAGGACGAGGCGTGGCGCTGGACATCGACGTAGCTCTTCGACGCAGGCTTCGGGTTTGACGTCGAGCGTTGTCGCGGGGGAGGACTCACATCTCGAAATGCCCGAAGCCGACGGTCATCGTACGACTCGGTCTCCGATAAAGACGCCAGCGTGGATGACGACTTGGCTCGGATGCTCTCGCTTGAACTTGTCGGCGACGAACGGTGCCGGTCGGAGCGGGAAGCCGAAGATGACTTACTGCGGTCGACTGAGTGCCCAAGTTCCCGGCGAGAAGGCATCGCACGACTTCTGTGATCATCCGTAGGTTGGTGGACAGAGGACGACTTCGGAGGACATCTCGCGCTCAAGCTCAAGCTCGGGTCGTGTCTCCTGTCGTGCATTTCGTCCGACGAGCTGGACGGCGACTTGGTGCTTCGGTGTGGAGATTGGTGGTGGTGGGCACGTTCACGTCTCGACGGCATGGACGCCCTCGATGGAGGAATCGACGAAGCTTTCGGCCGTGTGCTGGAGTGCGGACTCGCATGTCGACGAGGCGGTCTCCGGTGGTGGCCGCGCCCTTCCTCCTCGTCCTCCTCCGACGAAAAGGACTTGGACGCCGATTTCGAGTGCGGCGTGTACTCCGGGTCCGAACGCTTGTGGTGTGACGGATGTGGACGGTGCTCCGATGGGAACCTGATTGTCGCCGAGAGATCAACGGGGCGAGAGCGTGACGGTGGTCGGGACGGGCTCAGAACCCGCGACGTCCACTTGTGGTGCTCGAACCCGTTTTCCTGAGAGCTTGGTGATTCTGTTGCTCTACCCTGCAGGATGATGCTGTCACTGGTAGGTTTGATGTCTTCCGGGTGCCGTTCCTGCTCCTTCAGACGCGACTCGCGCATGTCCGCCGGCTCCTCCACGATGACCGACATCGCGAGCGCGTCACGGGCCCTGCTGGCATTGGCCTTGGCGTGAAGACGCTGTGCCCTGCTGCTGTTGCTCGGGAGTTTCCTGCAGTTGGGCATCTTTTCGACAATGACCAGACCAGCGTCGAGAGCGGCCAGGATGAGCTGAGCGTTCCGAGCGGCCACGCCGAAACGAGGAAGCGGCGATAGAGACGGTCGATAGTCGGGAGACGGAGAGGTTGGCGTGGAGGAGTCACAGCACAGTCTTTCCGTTTGTGCTGCGGTGTGGCTTCCTGAGCGGCATCTGGAGCGACCATAGATGCAGCTTTGGTCGCTCCCAATCGGCCGCGATTCTCGGTCGCCATGCCGGCGGATGTGACAGTCACTAGAGACGGAGAGCACCTCAACGCTGAGGTCGATGCAGAGGGGTGCGTGATTTTGATGTATGCGAATGCTTGAGTCGAGAGACTCCGGAAGTTGGTGACCAACTTGAAAGGGTTCCTGGTTTCATGAGCGCTTCGCTGGCTATTACTAGTATACGAAAGCCTGTCGCGTGCGGACTGCGGCAAATCCCAAGCTCCGGGTGCGTAGGTTTACGGTTCTAACGCGTGGAAACCAAGGTTACCATAAACTTCTCGGGCCTGTGTCTGCTCAATAGCATTGGGTCCACTGCGGCTGCGCTCGATTCCAGTTTCCTGCCTGTCGGTGGCACGGGTTTCAACTGAGCCGATTTCAGTCTTCCAAATGTTGTTTTAATTGGACCTGGAAGGGCAAGGGCAACGTATTAATCTAGGGTAATCCGGGAACGCAATCGGGGTATAATTCGGAGTAGTCACGCATTAATAAGGACGTTTAGGGGTAGGGTCAAACTAGTGTCGTCCGGCTGCCGAGCTTGACTGACGGCCCAGTGAGTGCGTCACGCACTGTGCGTGCAATATCCCATATTAATACCTGTATGTCTGGGCGTTCGGCGAGATACGAGTCGACGGCTTCTGCAGCTTCGGAAATACAGGCTGGAGTCGCCCGTCGGATGCCATGACGAGATTCTTTAGCGCCATACATCAGCAGGTGCACGACGAACGAGCCATCGATCGTCTTTTGTTTCGTGTAGTTGCTTTTGGCTTGGGCCAGCACATTGTGCCATTTTTCGGCCGTGACAGCTACTAGATGTGCCTGCTTGACCTGTTGGCTCGCCGTCGTGTAATGTTTCATGTCGGGCCGAGACACCTTCGTAGAGTAGCTATTCAGAGCCGAGCTCACCTTCGCCTCAGCTAATGAGTAGACCTTCTCAAAGCTATCATGCTCCTCGTATCTCGAACTCTGCGTCTTCAACAGGGACAACAGTTCTGCTAGTTTTTCCAAACTCCCCAATCCTTAGCAAGTGTTCTTTCCATGATGCGTTTATATATGCTCAGAATGCCCATGCTTGGCTGGGCATTCTGAAGGAGTTAATTATATATAAATCGGTTGGAGAGGCCGCTAATAAAACAGACTTCAAATCTGAGAACTGACATCTAAACATTAGTTCGCCCCCGTTTATATATAGCAAGTCGGGGGTTGTATCTTATTAGCGTTGTAAATCGGTTGATTTGTAAATAAATAGGACATCCTGCATGGCTTTCACAATATCTACAAAGGGTGTGCTTTATAGTACTCTCACTGTTGCTGCAAGCATTGCATCGCTTGCGCCTTTACTGCACAGTAAAGAGTCTGGATGCGCGCGACTGGCCTCCATTTCGTAGCCAGCAAATCTCCATTCGGACACTGGTTGGTTGTCAACCATGGATCCTCAGTACGAGGCTGCTGCAACGAGAGCCGGGTGTCCTGCAAGTTGCAGTACGAAGCTCCGGTCGTTATGAGAGACAAGATACAAGCTCTTGCTTTTCCACGGCGAGGCTCTCAATAATGGCACTTTTAAGTACATGCCGTTCACTATGATCCTCATTGGCGTGTTGTTCGTTCCTCACCACTGGTGAGTCACCAACAGCAACGAGCCTTATCATGTAGCCCGGCTTCAAGTCCGTGCTGGAACACCTAGCGAAAAGTTGTAGACGTGATCGGCTTTAGTTTTCGGTGTCGGTACTCGGGTGTATTATTATTATTGTACAATGTCGATGCGTTCGCTTATCGGTGCCTCGCTTCAACGGGGAATCTCCGTCGCAGCCACTGGGCGAGGTATCGGAGCACGTCCTCCTTTTCGGGGTCTTCATACACTAGGTGAAAGAGCCCATCGAACAGTTTGAACTCCTTGTCCAAGTTCCCCATCGAGGCGAAGAACTTGATGGCCGCTTGTTGGTCGGCGATTCCGTCGGCTGAGCCTGCGAGGAAGAGCATAGGTACCGCACAGAAGGCGCTGTCGGGATTGGAGACCCGCTCGTCTTCTTGAAGCCGAATCATGGCCTGCAAAGACTCATGCCCACTGCGAGTCGTCATCATGTCCATGCTGGTTAGCGGATCCGCCTCGAAGTCGTTGAGGAAGCCTGGGTCTCGGCACAGCAGCTCATGCTGCACGGCAGGGACGACCTTCGCCTTGGGGAACAGCGTCGCCAGCGGGACGGCGAGTTTCGACTCAGCCCACAACAACGGCGTCCAAGTCACGCCGATGGTCGGTGAAGCCCACACGCCTCCATGGAATTTGTGTCGCCCAGAGAGCACGGTGTGGAGTCCGATCAAAGAGCCGAACGACGTGCCTGCAATGATGAGCGGGAGCTCTGGAGCCACGACTCGATCTTTGTGGCGGCCGTGCGGGTGGTGAGGGTGGTGGTGTTCGCGCCAGTACCGAAGTGCGTCATGGTAGATGGACTTCTTCGCGAAGGTGATGAAGGCGTTGGTGTCGTCCACGAGGTACCGGAAGTTGCTGATGTGAGCTCGGGTGTTGTGCGAGTCGAAGTCACTCGCGCCGTGGTTCACAAGGTCGTAGGCGATCACGCCGAAGCCTTCCTCGCACAGTCGTTCGTACAGCGGAATGTATCGTCGGCAGTGGTCTCCGATGCCGTGCAAGCACAGCACCACACCTCGCATAGGCATCTGCTCGGGTGGGAACAATGCCAAGTAGTAGAGCGATTGGCCTCGTCGGTTCTGGAATCTGCCCTCGTACGGACGGAGATACGACGGAATGTGCTGCAGTCGTGAGCTCCCCATTGACGATGAAGTTTTGGATGCCGTCAGAGGCGACAGATCCGCGGGTGAGGCGGACGCCAACGCCATGGCGACAACGGAAGCAGGTCCCGGTCCCGGCTCGAGTTTCTTTAAAGTGGGGCGCTTGACCGGCGGGCGTCTGTGCACCGTTTCCATCTGCCGCTTGTCCAGCGTGACGCGACGTACTATCGGAACGGGTTGGCCTCTGCAGTTGACCATTTTTTCACGAATGGCTCCCACGTTAAGGAGAACTTCAGGTTGCTCAGTTGGTTGGCCGATGCCTACTGTATACGCTTGTCGGCGGGCAAACTCAAAGTGGATGATGCGGTCGTCGCCAGAGAGCGAGCGCGACGTCGAGCCGCCATAATGGTGGAGTGTCCAATGCATGTCCCCGGCTACGCGGAATCGAGATCAGACGTTGCGATGGTGGGATGCCAGTCAAAGGCGCGAGCGATTTGACCGAGCGTGCTCGTGGGCTGGTTGAAGGCATGGGAGCTCGGCGCTGGCTGGAGTGCTGCAAGGCTCTTCAGGTTGACAAGGACTCCTACGCTTTCAGAGCCCGTCCAGAAATCCGTCCTTGTGGGAACGTAATGGGATCTATTGAGTCAACTGGCTGTACATACGGACAACCATCAAGTACAGCCACTGCAGTCACTGCAGACCGCCTCATCCTGGCCATCGAATTGGCGGGAAGGGGGTCAAGTCGTTTCGATGGGGAAGATCCCGCTGGTCTGCATGGATTTGATGCCGTCCTTGATCTCCTCTACATGTGCATGGCAGTGCCGAGCTGTGCAGCGCTTCACTTGCTCATGTTAGCTGGAGAACTGCAATTGTGCAAACATCCAGGCCAGACCAGCCACTGCCGGTACGAATCGCCGGGTGACCACCACAAGCAACGACACTTCGCTTTTTGTCGGTAGATAGAGGGGGGGGGGGCAGTTCCAGCTTCGTTTGAAAGACCGCCATCAAGGAAGTAGACACTTCAGCACTCATACATGTAGTGATGATAACGATGCAACCTATGAAAGCAGTTCCTATTTATCATCAAGTACACCTCGATTCTTTAGCATTTTCTTACTACCGACGTCGTCACCGACACAGCCACCGAAGTACGTACGCCACTACTTCGTCGCTCTCCGGGTCTTCGAAGACGGAATGGAAGACACCATCGAACACCTTAAACTCTTTGCCGGCGTTGGCCAGTCGGTCAAATAACTGCCGAGTGACGCCTTGATCCGCGATATGGTCCTCGGAACCCGAGAGGAACAGCATGCGCAGCGCACAGAACTTGCTGCCCGGTTGCTCGATCCGTTTGCTGCGCGTCAACCTATTCATCGCGCTCATCGTCTGCTGCAGCGTCCTCACCGTGATATCCTCTGTCGTTGCCAGCGCGTCGGCCTTGAAGTCCTCCAAGTAGGCAGGATCCCGCCACAGCATCTCGTAGTCGAGTGGCGCCATCAGACGCACCGTTGGCACCAGAACCGAAAGTGCCTGAACCACCGTCGCCCTTGCCGTCGACATCTCCATCCCTACGATAGCCCCACCCCAAAACGCTGCCTGGAACTCGTGGCACCCTGACAGCACGGTGTGCATGCCCAGTAGCGCACCGAACGAGGTCCCTGAAATGATCATCGGGGGAGGCGGTGCCGTGCTGTCTGTGGGTCTGCATTGAAGCCCCTCAATCTGAGGGAAGATGGCCTTCTTCGCGAACGTGACGAAGACGTTGGTGTCCTCGACCAAGTGGCGGAAGCTGCGCACGTGGCCGCGCGTCCCGGGCGATTCGCAGTGGCTCGCACCGTGGTTGACCATGTCGTAGGCGATCACACCGAAACCCGCCTCGCACAGGCGTTCGTACAGGAAGACATATCGTCGGCAGTGGTCGCCCGTGCCGTGCAGGAACAGCACGACGCCACACAGCGTCCGGTTTTCCGGTGGGAAGAGCGCGAAGTAGAAGAGCAGTTGGTTGCGCGCGTTGGTGAACCGACCTTCGAAGTGCTGCAGCGAGGGTGGCACGACCACCGCGTAGGAGCAGTAGGTCGGAGACGTCGAGTCGCACATGACGCTGCGAATCGGAAGTGAGAAGTGGTCGCGGCCAAGCAGGTCGCCGTGGGGACATGAACGACTACAAACGAGCCAAAGCTCCAACGTGGTTGTAGCCTACAACCAGCCTACAAGACGGAGTGCCGCGAGATCGGCATCGTCACATTGAGTGCGAAAGGAGCGGTCTCACATCGGTACATCTACTCGCCCACGACGGCAAACATGAGCAACAATTGCCTTGGGTGATTTACAAGCAATGCTAACTAACAATCGCAGTCCACACCTTCGGCCTTGCAGTGAGCACCCCAGCTGTCTGCGTCGTGGCAACGCTGCGATACTGCGTGTTCACGGACAACCACGCATTAGGTTGAAGTGGCCGATCTTTAGCGGAGACTTTGTGTCACGATTCCGTCCATGCGTGCGTAGTCATCGGTCCGCATAGCGTGCCAAGTTGACAACGTCGGAAGCTGTCGACTTGGACCGGTCGGCGCGAAAGCTTACGACGGGAGCGCTCCCAGCGCCTGACTACTCCTCCGACAAGGCGACGCGCAGAGAGCGAGCGTCCTTAAGGATGGTGTAGCATTCAGCTCGGGCCGCACACGCATTCGTTGAGTCTCCACTAAAGACGCTCGAGTTGAACCGACTCGCTCGTGTTGAGTAGGCTGTCACGGGCGGACGGACAACACCACCACTTCGTGTCTTGCCATGTCGGCTGCAACGTGGGCGTCTCCGTCGTCGTCTTCGGGCTCGCACAGCAGCAGTTCCTTCGGCGTGCACGTGCCGCCGGGCCTGCGCCACTTTGAAGGCCGGTTCCGGAACCTGCGCGGTCAATCGCTTTTCTACTTCTCGCTCTACCCGCCGTCCCGGCGCACGCTGCGTGGGGTGGTGCTGTATCTGCACGGCGCCGGAGATCACTGCCGACGGTACATCTCGCTGTTCGAGCAGCTTTGTGAAGCAGGTTTCGGAGTCATCACGTACGACCTCGTGAATCACGGCGCCAGCGACTGCGACGCGCACAAGACACGGGGCCACGTACGCAGCTTCAAGCAGCTCGTGGAGGACACGAACGCCTACGTCTCATTCGCCAAGAACTCCATTTTCCCGCAGACCGGACACTCAACGCCGCCCATGGTCATCTCCGGCACGTCCTTCGGGTCGCTCGTGGGGCTCCACGTCGTGCTGTCCGGCCGACACAAGTTCTACGCCGGCTTCTGGGCGGGCGCCACAGTCGGCATGGAGATGTCGACGGTCTGGAAGGTGCAGGCTGCTTTCATCCAGCCACTCGCTCTGGTGCTGCCTCGAGTGCGTCTCGTGCCCGGCGTCGACTACGAACTTCTGTGGCGCGACCCCGGCACCTTAGAAGACTTTAAGGCCGACACGTTGGCAACCAAGAGCGACATCACTGCGAGGACAATGCAGCAGACGCTTAATGCAATGCACCGACTAACGCGAGACAAGACCATCCAGCAGGCCGGAAGCGGCTTTTGTGCACTGAGCGTGCTCTTCCTGGTTGGCTCGGAAGACCACATCGCTGACCAGGGTGTCACGAGGAAGTTCTACAACAAACTCGCCAACGTCGACAAGGAGTTCAAAGTGTTCGACGGCGTCTTCCACAGCGTCTTCGAAGACCCGGAGCGAGATGAGGTCTTCGCCTTCCTCTGTCAATGGCTGCAGAGTCGCTTCCCTGAGCTGCATGCCACTAAAACCCCGTGATAATGTGTCTGGGAGGCACACACGCATCGATTCATTCAAGCTGCAAAGCTGCCCACGTATAAGGTTAGTTGATAGGATTAGTTCACGACGCATGCACAGACTGTCTAAGCGGACATGTATAACATCAGCTTGGTCCGCCGTTCTTGAAAGTGAGCGAGTCGGTAGGTTTGCACTCGCGTCAAGATCAAAATGGTTAATTCATGGTCGTCTTCTGCCACTGCTAATCTACCGTCGCCTCCGCAGCCCTTCTTGCTCTCGTAGCTTCTTGGCTAGCGTTCGTGCGTTCTGCATGAACAAAACGCTTTGTGCGGCGTTGCGCTCGTTGGGACTCGGCACTTCCTTAGCTCTTGCCATAAATTCCTTTAACGCTGGAGGTGGGGCGGAGCCACTCAGTCTCGTTGCGTTGGAGACGAAGGCAGCTCGCGTTAACGAGTCTTGCCAATGTTTCGTAGCCGCCTTCATGAATTTCTGTTCAACTGCAAGAAGTGTTCCAAACGAAGTGCCAGCATTCAGCAAACGCTGCTGAGCTGTGAAACGAAGCTCGGCTTCTCGTTGTTTAGCCTGAGCACGACGCCAAACTCGCAATAAAATGGCTGTCGCAGTGGTGAGTCCGATGCTAAGCCACCCGAAGTAGATCATATTCAGCGACCGAGTGCTGCTTTGCCCAGCGTTGTGCAGGCGGTGGATGGCACCCAGTGAAGCCCAACACGACGCCGCATATACGCTACACTTGACGTACTTGATGTACCAGAGAGAGCAACTATGCATAGCCAACGTGAGCACCAGCAGGACCCCGTTGCCTATAAAGCCGAGTGATGCAAGTATCAATGGTTCAAACGGGAAGAAGGCCTGAGCCGTGGCAGCAACAGCCTTCACCAACTGCGTCACAAGAAGCAAAACGGGGGCATACTTGATGTCCAGCGTCTCGCGCTGGAATAAAACTTGACTCATACCATGCGCCAGCAAACCGATAGGCAGGAAGAAGGTGATACCCCAAAGGCCGAGCAGTGCATACCATTGATGTGCAGCCGTCCAGCAAGTAATACTCGGGTGAGCGATTAGAAATGGCGGTGATTGAGGAGTGGAGATGCACTTCTTCGCGGTCAGATTGTGCGAGTTGGAGCAATCCACACAAGCCAAGAAGGAAAAGAAGGCCGATATCGTCCCCATGTAGAAGAATCCGTTCACAAGCGCAGGTAGATCTTTTGTCAACACGCGATGCAGCAGGACGCTCGTGTCTTGGAATTTGTTTGCGCATTTCAACAGTAGGAACCACGAAAGCAGCAACAGCAGAATGCCTATCGCCTGAAGTTCTGAGGCCGACGAGACCCCGAACTTTGTGATACCCTGATGTCCAAGCCACTGAATGAAACCTGGCAGTTCGTCTGTTTCATCCCAATCAACTGCGGGATCGAATGCCAGTGAATTGAGCTGTACAAGCTCCACAGCGATAGCGGTCACCGCTAGTGCGTTTTGGTAGTAGCGCGATATCGGTCGGAGACGTAGTCGAGTTTGCTCTAGCAAAACGAAGCGGTCTAGACACACAAGACACGTTAGAAAGCTCAGTGAGCGCAATGGTATCAAACAAATTACGAGCAAACGTACTGCGTGCGATCAGAGCTATGGACACAACAGAAAGTATGAAGATAGCGATGCCGTAGCTGTACACGATTCGCGTCATAAAGGTATTGCGCTCTGAGGCGGTAGTAGAATCACTAGAAGCGTCCGGAAAGACCAGGGTTGGGAGCCACAGTGCCATTACAACACTAAACAATGTCCCGCCGAGTGCGTATCGCCGCTCTTGCCAGAGAAGAAGACCCAACCTACCACTGGATGGCATCCACACTCGAAAAAGCTCTCCGAGACCTTTCCTAGCGTGATACAAGCGATAGTATTCGTCGCGTGCACGTAGATCATCGAATGCCCGAGCCATAGTAGGGTCCTTTAGATCGGCACGCAGTTCTTCCTGACGCCAAAACGCGATCATCAACACTAGACGTGCAGAGAGGGAAATCACGATGCGAAGAGCCCAATCTGCAGCATTGTCTTGCCGTTCGGTGCGATACTGCGCCAGTCGTTGTGATTCTGTTAACCAACTCGATGGCCACCATGGCCGGTGTCTCCCGGTTCGGGTTTCGTTTTTCATACGAAGAAGTCTCATCGCAGCATCATCAGAAAGAGGGTCACGATTTAAAATGCCATCACATACCTTTAGCGCAGATTGAGGAATATGCACCTTCGCGACAGGTGCCGATACCCCGGTAGCTTGTACAGACAGTAAATGCTCTTGTGGTTTCCCTTGATCCACAATAATTCGATTATCTTGCGATACAAGGAAGAACCTGGAACGAGAAACATCGTTACGGCTCTTAGGATTTTGTGGCAGCATTTCCGCGCCCTCCGCTCCAGCTTTTAACTTACTTGCTGGTTCACTCAAAAGAGTTGGTTTCTGTGGGGAGGTGTGGCGATAACCTTCTAGCAAGCGTTGACGTCTGCCCTGGTCCCCAATCACAAAACGCTGTAGTTGTTGATATAGGTGAAACAACCTTACGCGCTGAGTAGGACGTACCATCAAGCGCCAGAGACTCATGTCCATTCTATCGTGAACCACTCTAGGTAGATTTGTGAAGGCCATCTCATCCTCGACTGTAAATGATTCAAGTTGACCAAGAATATCTGGCATCGTTTTCGCAACGTCGAGAGTGTGAAAATGTTCGGCCAGCTCAAGCACAGAAAGTCTATCCACAGATTCTTCGCTAATACCGAGCGCCACACTCAGCACTTCAGTTATAGTATTCTTGCGAGCTGCCAGTTGCAATAACTGCTTCGTTCGCTTTGCACTCAACGATTCCCAACCAAAATGATCCAAGGCCAATTCTAGCGAGCTGAAAGGAAGAGGGGATATCAACTTCCTATATGCCAGGGAAGCTGGGTCTCGCTCGCTGCCTCTTTGAGATTGATCAATGTTTCCAGAATTCGTGTCGAAACGTGAGCTCTGGTGAGCTGATGGGGTGTCGAATCGCTTTGATTTGGCATTGTGTTGTTTCATCCCAAACCGAAATACTATCCGAAACACTGCTCGCACTATTTTCTTAGGCCGACGCAAAACCTGGAAGACCCCAATTAGTTTCTCCGTGATCTTTTTGAGAAGACTGACCGATTCCTTTGAGGTTGCCATAGCCTTATCCAGTGGAGTGGCTCCCATCATCCGTCGCCACATGTAGGTCATAGCGATGAGTGCTCGAGAAAGACTTTCCATTCCTTCCGGTGTCTCTAGAATGACACCCAGCGAAGCGGATATGTGGGGGTCTAAACGCCTTAGACGCTCTCGAACTCTTTTTGTTTGGTCAACGACACCCGTTCCACTCGCTGCAACCACTCGCAACTCGTTTCGATTTGTGGCACGCTTTAGTAAGCGATGAAGGTTATCAAGGAAAAGCATGAGCGCTTGCTGTCGTGAATGGGTACCCGCGCGCTCCATCTTGCACAAAAACATAGGTAAGTCTACGATAAGAGAACGAAACTGGCGCGCGATCTCTGCATAGTAGGATGCATCAAGCTCATGCAGTCCGGAGCAAAGCAGACCTGCAAGCTCTTCAAGTAGTAGCAGCCATTCCAAGAATATTGTCTGCTCTGCGCTGCTCAAATTTCTTGAAGCACTTGCTCGCCTTTGACCCTGTGCAAAGTACTCGTTTGCTTTTCTGATACGATTACCACTTTTCTCCTGGCTCTGCAGTCTCTTAGCTTTGTCGATGTAAAAGTCGAGAGCGATGCTTGTCATCGCGTGGAAAGCCACGAGAATTCGAGCGTTCCGAGTAGCGATTCGGATTGCTGTGGTCATCGCTTTTTTCCTGTTTACGGTAAGAACGGACAATAACTCAGTGTGCTCATTCACAAACAATAGCAGCTCTCGGAGTTCCGACTCCAGTTTCGAGTCTTCAGCTAGCAGGTGCTTGTTTGAAGAAAAGCTAGGATGTTCATCACTGTTACGTTGTAGAAATGATTGGCGACGCCCATTCCCTCCAATTTCATCGAGGTGCCATTGCGATTTTTCCGTTGGCAGGAGGTGCTCTTGATCAAATCGCTGGAACGCACCACTACACTGGGGTGGAATTATGCCGGTACGAACGCCCGCTCTAATACTGGAGTAATAGGTCAGCCGAAGAGCATTTAGTTCACTCTGAAAGTCGTACCGCGTTAACCCAAGGCACCTTCTCAAACCCAGTAAGCATCGTTCTTCGTAGGCCTTCCCAGAGCGTGGTTCGGTATCAGGTTGGTGTTTTAAGCTGCCAGAATTTGAATTTGAAAAGTAGCTACGAGAAGACCGTGCGTCCAGTATCTGCAGAAGAGCTAGCTCAAATGCCCTCCTACCTGGTAGCTTCTCCACGAGAGAAGCCAAAACACAAGCTGCTAGGCGGTCAAAGCTGTCAAAGGCTTGTTGGTCATCAATTTTGCCAACAAACCTCTTTTCATCTCTCGATGGGCGACCCAAAAAGAGCAACAGAGTTTCTACGATGGTTAGTCTGTCTTTTTCAGTACTCCGATCTGTGGATAACGCTGAAAACCACTGTGCCTCACGAGTATCTGCATCAACTGTCACAAACTTTGACAACCCATCGGTAAAAAAGCCACAGGCGAGTATGAGATTTTCCGCCGCCTCAGATGGTAACCATTCGACTCCTGAGTGACGAGCAAACACTTCGAAAGACACACGCGAAAAAAGCTCAAGCCTATCCGTGCCGTTCATCATATCATAGCTGGTAATCGGGCAACGGGCTAATCTCACAGTTACCAAAGATGCGAAAGAAAGCAAGCTACCGAATTGTTGCTCCGATTGTCCCGCAATCCCAGCATCAAACACCAAACGAAGTAGCATCTGGGCGTTCTGCGTCAGGAATGTTTGACAATGTACAACATTGCTCCGAATTGCAATTGCTACTAGCGACATGAAAGTAGCGTTCGGATCTTGTTGTGGATTACACTGCGCACACAGGTAGAGCAGAGCATCAGTGTCGTCGAGAAATATCATGTTCAAACAGTTTGCTGTCAGATCTGGAACGTCCACGGACGCGATCATCTCAACAAATTTCTCCAAAAACTTAAACGGAGTTGGGTTAGAAGCGTAGTCGACTTGTTGACTGTTTGGGCTTGCTTCTTCAGCTTCGTTGCTCTGAACGTTTCGATTAGTGCACTCCTCGACACATGAAAGTCGACGAAGACCTCGGATAATGTGCAAGAGTGGAAAAATACATTTCTTGAAAAAGCTGACCGTGGGGTTCCTCGGAAACCAAGTCGTCAGGCTCTCCATGCATGTAATGTCCATTCTTTTATCCGGAGAGAAGGTTACCGACGTACCAAGCACGAGCAGGATTTGTGAAGGAAGGTCGATGATTGAATCACAAAACAGATCAAAATTCTTGCAAAACTCGGCTACGATCCCTGATAACCCATAAAACAATTCGGCATTCAACGAGCCACATTCTTGCCTGAGCAATCGAGGAAGAATTCCAAGAGGCAGATGTTGGGGGTTCGATATTGGTTCCATCTCACATCGTATTGTCAGTGCATCGTTATGGTTTAGGACCAAACATGGGTCTGACAAAGGAAGCTCGAGGAAATGTTTACTTTCCGTACGTTCAGACATGTTACAGACTATCATGCGGCAACGAATAGCGTGTACGGTATGCTCCATCAGCAATTCGTATTGAATGTAGTCATGCTCATTGTGAAGCGTGCCAGCGTACTGAAACGCGCGAATTCGTTTCCCATTCTTTTTAAGCACTTCAAAGTCCAACAGAACTGACGTAGGCCAGGCCGATGAGCTCAATCTTGGTGAGACTTTGCTGTCTTTCTTCAGCTGAATGATGAAACGTATAAAGCGGGTATCATGAAGTAAGCGAGTGTGCGAGCTTGATGGTAAACACAACTTCTTAGGCTGGCGCCCGACAAAGAGAAAATGCGCGAGCTGCTGCTGCATACTGGGGGCAAATCCAAACACGCTGTTACCTGCAACAAGGTTACTTTTACTGGACGGAGTAGCCAAACGTTGAATAATTGCTGCTGCCAGCAGACCCAGCAGATCATTTTCAAGCCAGGTTCCTAGTCGAGAGAGTAGTGATGAATTACCAATCAGCAAGATTTTGATCGGATGACGTAGAGCAAGAGCTTCCATCAACTGCGTGGCAGCACACTGCTCTATGCTGGAGGATGAGCGTTCGACCATCATCATCAAAATTTGCATTTGCCTTGGATTAGCAAATACTTCCACTGACGATGTGTGCGGTAGATCCAACGAACACAACAATTGCACTAATTCAAGAGAGCGGCTACGAATGATCCCGTTTGCAACGATACAAGCGTCGGCTTCAGTGCTGGCAAGGACATCAAGAGAACACTCAGCTTGGTTAGACTGACGCTGGCAGAGCGCTAGCAATGACTGCAAAAGCAGTGAGTGCTCCCGTTCTTCCTCGTCGCTATTATCATTCTTGTACATTTCCGAATGAAAATTCGACACACAATACAGCAGCAATTCGAGTACACTTAACACCAGAGTTTCGTGTAAGTCATGGAATTCTGGATCTTGTAACACCGCCATCGAAGCGAAGTCATCTTCAGCTGTTTCAAAAGGTAAAACGAGCTGCATGCCACCAAGTAACGACAAATTCACCGAATAAAATCGTATCCAGCGCACCAAAAGCACGAAACAGGACGGAAACAAACTTGGAGGCGACATGCTAAATACATTTTGGGAGGATAACGAGGCGAAAAAATCGAGATTTCTGTAGACACCATTTTCACAATGGTATCGCGTGATGTCTGCAGTGGTATCCTCTCCATGATTTAAGCCCCAAGAGCAACGAGTTACGATGCTTAATGTGACTGCTGCACTGCTTGAAATCTCCCATAATGAGGTAGATAGGCATACAAAAAGTTGGTGTAGCAAATCTGTTTCAGTTTGAAGAGACTCAGCAAATTGTTGGTTTGCTGCACAAAGATGCACGAGTTGCAGTGCCAATATTGTCGTTTTTGCGTGGAGATCTGACGATTGATGGTGTGGGAGAAACTCAGCAGGGTTACAGGTGGTAAGTTGAATGGATCGGAGCTTCGACATTTCTGAGTGATTCATCGAACTAATACATTGCTCCAAGACTTCAACAAGTACATCAATCATTGGCCAGCAATCAGATACAGTTCGAGCGTGGATGAGAGCTCCAATGTTCTTTGGTGACCCAAATATTTTGAGTATCAACCTTATTATGTGTAAGAGATCACCGATATCATCTTGACAAAGTAATAACATCTCGGATATTGCACACATCCGTTCTCTTCTTTTCGCTGGATCAATGGTGTCCGCTTCGTCTAGATAACAAGCCTTCCAAATGACAGACAGCGTCTCGTCATTCATCGCAAGAACATACAGAACTTCTGCCGCATTCCATTTTGCTTCGCTGGCAGGTATAGTAGCAATTGCATTAACACAGAGTTCAGTAAGGATTTCCATCGTTAACGGCTGTTGCTGTTGAAGAAACAACTCATGGTCACTGGTGGTAGTTACTTGAAACACAGAAGAAATGAGGCAAATAAGTTTCGTAGTCGGAAGTTGGCTTACATTTTCGACGCTCGACTGAGGATGCTCCAGTAGGATAAACTGCTCCAAGAAGCCCTTTTCCATTATATTTAATGCATCATCCCGGCTGCGACACAACTCGCCAAGAATGGAGCACCACAAGGCACAATGCTCACCTCTTTCAGCCTCTATTATTTGGCTGGTTGAGCGCACTTTCCACCACAAAATGTCTATCAAGTCCAGTCCTAAGGCGTCAGTAACAAAAATTAGGAACTCTTGGCTGGATGGACAGTGTAGTAGCTGTAGTATCAACTTCGAAATAGTGTGGTGAATGTCTCCATCAGGAATGCTGGCAAATTTCCTCGTAAGCAGTCGCCAATAATGGCGGGAATCGAGTAATTTCTTGATTGATTCAGTCTGAGCGCTGAAATCGAAATAATAAAAAACTATCAGACCAAGAAGGTGTACCACTTCATCTTCGTCTAAAGTGCAAAGGCGGCTTAAGTTGATACTCATCCACATTGAAAGACACGGCGAAGCTTGCTGATTTACCAACAGTTGATCCGTTCCAACGAAGGAGGAAAGTTTATATAGACTCACCAAAAGCAACAGTTGCAGTGTTGATGGCATCGATACCATGCTGCCTTGATTGTGCACGTTTTCATCGTCTAACAGCATTAGCGCGGTGGTACTATTTGCTTTTGAGATACTTATCAGTCGTGTTAAAACCACTTGAAACTCCATGACCACTTCCTTTGAAATCATGATGAAGTCGCAATGCTCAATGACACTCCACAGTGCTCTCGCAACAGTCTCCAGCTTTGATTCGTCCTCCTGATTCTTGACCTCGTTGAGAATGCGGAGTAAGTTGTTCAAAATAAGCTCACGGTTCATTGGGCACTTTGAAGCATTCATGATGCGCAGAGAGGGGTGCAAACTAGGCAAAAGCTCCAACAGAGGTAGTTGATGGTCACCCTTCAGCTGAACAATTTCGTCGAGCTTGATCACAATATGCTGCGACAATAACGAGTTCTTCTGCGTAGTGTGTCCACGTTCAAGGATAAATTTCAACAGTTGCGTTTGATGTTTACCCCAGGGATACCCCATCACAAGTTCGAAGACGATATCTGAGTCTGTGCTGACATACTCACAAAATGTTTCTGAAGTGCACGCGTGTGCCAGTATTTTCGTTGTCAATTGTGATGTCGTAGTGCTGCTATCTTCGGTAACATTACTGTCGGAGATACTGTTGGAGTGCGCCAAGCCAATCAAACGTAGTACAACAAGTTTCCCTCGACGTTCCCAGTCACGCACAACAAAGTCGAATGATTCAATTCCGGAACTTGCCAAGACCCGGAGCATTTCCAGGGCATACTGCAGCGTCTCCACATATGAAGTGATCTGCGGATGGAGCAAGACTGTGGACACCATCTCCCATATCTCTTCAAATAGATGGGTGCCAGTACTCATTTTCGAGCTCCCTAGCATCCGGGCAATATAGAAGAGAGTTCGCGGTATGTCCGAGCCAAGCAATGCGCCGTGTCGTTCCGCAGCCTCTCGCAGTTTTCCAAAAACATTTATATTGTTGGGCCTTGCAGCATACGCAGCATTACTAAACGAGAACTCAATTAACAAGTTGTAAACTCGTAGGCAAAGTTGCGATGCGCTCGATAACACCCGCGCTTCTGTATTGTCATCCGCACTTAAAATTGAAAGCAAGACCCGCATTAAATCTTCATTTTCCTGCTCACGTAGAGTAACCACTTCTGCGCTTGCGCAAATGTTACGGTTTACGTACGAAAACAGTGATTCTACGATTGCAAGTTGGAAGGAGATCATTTGGGGTTCCGAGAGAAGATGGATGCAGTGACGCAAGTACCCCTCTCGACGCGCTATCAAATTGTATGCCCGAAACTCCTTGGTAACCTCAAATTCAGAATTTGAGGTACAATCAAGCAAAATAGTAATCAGCTGAAGACCATCCACTTGGGCTTTCGTGAATACCTCACTGTTTCCGCTAACCCGCAAAACACCAATTGAATCCACAAAAAGGGTTCGTCGCAGCAGAGGATGTAAGAATGGGACATCAGATAGTATTTCGGATATTTTGCAAAGGTACAGAACAAGGCTGCGAGTCTGGTGGATAATGCCAAATCGTAGCTTGTTGTCGACGTCGAGAGAGGTTTCTCGCTCATCAGTAAAATGCCAATTTCGTGAAGACAAGAAGTCATCAGAAAGCTTTAAGGAAACCGAAGCCATTGTTTCTCTGGGTATTCTCAGGGAATCGTGGGTCAGCATCATCAACGCTGATCTTACAACATCTATGAGGCGTGATGCGATTTGCGGGTTTGACGGAAGAAACGCTTGTCGTATAGACAGTTCGGCCACCAAACCGATCACATTGCATTTTGTACGCTTCGAAAATGATGGTGACTTCAAAATTTCGTCGGCCAGAGGTAACACACCGTGATATTCGATCATTTTACTATCCGTGTCGATCGGATATGCCTCCACTTTTACAAGTAGCCACATGAAGCGCATAGCATAGCACACGAATGTGTCGCTTTGCGCTTGGATGCTGTAGCATGCCTTCAAAAGCGCCTGAACATCGAAGTGTTGCAGAAAATCTTGTACAACTTCCATACGATGCTGATATGCCAGCCGCTGCTGAAACTTTTCCCGTTCATCCCATTGTTCCGCAACGAAGCATACAAATTTGACCCATGCTGTAGCACGTTCGACGTCAAAACTGCTGCTATCATGAAATGCTGCGAAAATGTACATTATGACCTTTCCAAAGTCCGGGTGAAAACTGAGTATCGCAGAGTGTTCTTCATGTGCACTAAGATTTGTCGCTAGGATCACTGCTGTGTCTTGCATTCTGGTGACAGCTTCTAACAAACGGAGGCGTTTCTGGCTACGGTTTGGAATCAAAGCGACAAGATCCGGACTTATACTTGCATCGAATACTATCCAGTGGTATATCCACGTAACAAAGTGGTTGATCGAATCAGAGTTGCAACAGCACGTCGTCCAGAGTGCATTGCAGTACTTTTGAGAGGACAACAAAGAACTCAAAAGTCCAGCGTACTCGTTCAACAGGTGCAATAGCTGCATGTTTTCCAAATCAGCCAAAAACTGAGTTGAAATCCGCTCATATCCCACTATTAGAGATGAAATGTTTGCCTCGCTAAACACACCGAGGTACATTTCACGCTTAGATATCAACGCGTGAATCATTGACCGCACCACAGATTCTAAAGCCGACATTGTTCGAGGAGATAACGTTTGCGTTGTAGTCGTAAATGAGATAATAACTTGGAGAGCCATTGCTACGAGACCACTCGCGTTGAAGCGTTCCATGTGATCTGATACAGATATAATGGCGTCAATACAAGAAAATGTAGCTTCGACTAGTAAAGGATCAGCGGAGCCATTTTTTTGCAAGTTTTCATCCAATTCCGGCAGTATTTTTACGACAACATCGATCAAAAATGTCTCTTGCTCTCCTTTGTTTTCAATAGCTGTCGTTGTCGTCAGGCTGCAGTTGGAAGGTGTGTCAATGCATATACTACCGATGCATCGAAGGACCAGCTGGTTCTGCATCAATAAGAACAAGGTTATGTCAGTGTACTTTGAACGTAGCGTAGCAACTGTAACATCATTGCACGCACGTACCATGTGCCCTTTAGGGAACGTTAGCAGTTTTGTCAGAAGCGTTGATAAAATGCCAAAACGGTTTCCAATCGTGCATCGAAACTCAGAATCCAAGAGCTCATTGACGCCGCTCGTGCATACCAGATAGACAAAACTACAGTAGACCTCAAGATCGTCAGTGTTCCCTGTATCAAAGGCACGCAAAATTCCTGCTGCAACTAGTTGTAGTACACCATCAAAACTCTGTGATGAGTTGACTGCACTCTCCCAGATATTTTCGCGAAGCACTTCATCCAAGCAAAGCGCAATAAACAGTCGGAGTAAGCCTACAATACTTCCACACCGTGTTTTGACCAGAATTTGAGCCAGCTCCAGGTGCAAGCCCATGGTTTGACCACAATGAGTAAGATAATCCATTCGATGAGGAATAGCACTATTCAGGTGGCACCCTACCACGTCAGTAACTTGGTGTTGGCGTGAGCGCAGCAAGTCCAAGCAACTGCGCAGATACGCCGTAGTCCAAATTTTTTCCAAGTTTGACCAAAATGCAGGAAGGTACCGAGCGACTTGAGATTGAATCAGGAAAAACGATTTCAGGATTTCAGGGTGATTTAGCCACAATCGGAGCTTGAATCGGTTTACAAGCTCAGCCACTAGCATAACTGGCGTTAATGCAAGATTTTTGGCCTTTCTATCATTCCGTGTTGCTGAGGCTTTCGTCCAAAACTGTTTTGAGTAGGTCTCGTTTACTGTCATTGCGACAGCTACTGTCAGTGCGTTAAGTACAACATCAGCCGGTAGGGCTGCTAGCGCAATATCCACAATGATTCGTATCGCCCAACTATCGTGAAGGAGATTATCGATAAATACGTCAGCACTCACTAGTTGCACAAGCAGCCTCGATGCTGAGCTTTGAAGTCGACGTCTAGCAGGCATATGTATTGAAAAATCATCTTGGAGAGCCATCAACTGTGAGATTCTTTGAGTATCGCCAAGGCTATAGGAGCTGCGAAGTCGCTCGTCCACCAATTTGAAGGCGGGTTCAGTTAGTTCAGCCTCCAGTAAGTCCCTCGATATGATTATCCCAAGAATTCCACACTTGTGCACAACAGTATAGTTGTCCTCCGATTTTGGCTTGCTTTCTAACCACGAAGGAAACCCTAGCAATCCTCCCCTTGATGCAGTTCCTTGAAGTACCATTTGGTTTCCCTGTATATACATCTCAAACTCTACACCTTCGTCGAACAGGATAAGGAGTGGAAGTTTTTGCTTCGACGAAACTGTTTCAACCATAACCTCAACAGGATCCCCCATGCGAAATGCCAAATTTGCGAGATCGTCTCTTTGAATGCCCTCAAAAAGTGGAGTTTCCTGCAATATCGATAACAAATCTGACAACTGCTGCCTTTGCATTTGCTCAAATAAAACTCGCTCGGAAATTCGTTTCGTATAGGCCACTCGCCGAATAGTCTCAGCTCGGTCCTCCACAAGAAGTCTCCCTAGTCTCATGACAAGTCCATTGCGCGCTCGTACAGACCCCCGATACATATTTGTATCATCATTGTACGTCTTGAGTAAATTGCTCAGTCGCAACGCTATACGCCTTCGGGTAGCCACCGTTGTAACGTTAAAATATGTCTCTTTGGCGATCGAATACATAGCCAATTTATATTTTTCTTTGTGCATCGCCCCCTCAAACCGCTTCTGAATTCGCTTCGTAGCGCTCTTGGAGGCCATGTGCCGACTGCCATTTGACTCGAGCATCCACTCTGGAATCGCGCTAAACCGGTTGTCATTTATCAGTAGGACCAACACGTTTTCAGTCGGTTGGGTACACAAGCTAAACCCTAAAGACAGCCTCACAAGCTCAGTGATACTCAAGTCTGTAAAAAACGGAACATACCAGACATGCGCAAGCACCATCAATCGGTCTTGTGTAAAAGGTGGAGACACCTGGCGCCCGTCCAGTATTTCTCCAACGTAGGTAGCAACATCAGTGTTAACGGCTCCAAGAGGCTGGACCAAGTTCTCTATCCGAGAGATCATCGCAAAGAGTTGGGGTTGTTGCGCCAAATTTTGCACAAGTTTGATTGCAGCCGTTTGTACTTGATGGGCAGGAGCGTAAATGAGATCAACGATACATCGCAGATAGCGCGGATCCAATGCAAAAATACGATAGTATCTGTCTGGGTCTTGTTCTACAAGCTGGTTCACCAAGTAAAGTAAATTTGACAAGAACGTCCTGACCAGTATATGTGTCATTTGGAGGGCCGGTACCATCGAAGCCAGCAACACCATGTCCAGAAGCTCGGTATGCCCTTGACACTGAGCATACCACTGAACAACTTGCTGGGAACGGGATGAAATGCGCCTGAGAAGATCGATACCAAAGATTGTAGCCAAGTCAGCCTCGGGGGAGGGGTCTAAAATCGTTGTCTTTGCCACTACAGCTGATGGACACGACAGCTTCACCGGGAGCTGATGCAATCGAACTCGGCGCCAAAACAGGCAAAAGGGGTTCGTTGGTGTGTGTTCGTGGTCATTACCGCAGTCAAGATGAAGCCACTGCCCCATAGACTCGACATTTTCTGGAAAGTGATGGCATACAAGGCACAACAGCTTGTATTCCGTTCCCAGAGTTGCAGCAGAGTCCAATCCGTATCCAACAATAATCTCGACGACAGTTTTTACGTCGATCACACTCAGTAATCCGAATTCAGTTTCTCCGACGGCAATTACAAATTCGAGAAAGCGCTGGCGTCGATCAAATGCAGATGCAGAAAATCTGGTACCACGTTCTCGTTTCCATCTCGCAAGAATGTGTGGGATATTTACTTCGAGGACTTGAACTATTTCTTTTACAGACTCATCACTACCCACGCACAGATCCCACAGCTTTCGGAGGAATAGCCACATGTGGGCAGAACCATGAACACTGTAGTCGTTTCGTTCGCGTGTGGATCGATCAGATTCACTGAAAGCATGTTGCAGATATCGTTGCCTTGGACGTTGTACACAGTCATACTCGAACGGCATAAGCACATCCAAATCAGCGGCGCCAGCCAACTCGTCGCTCGTTGTCATTGTAGCCGCGTTCATCTCAACAGGAGCCTCATGGGAAGTGTGCTGAAGATGGAGGGATATCAGCGCAAGTAATAGCCCGCAGACAGTGGGCTCATGAAGCTGTTGATAGGTATACACCAATTCATCGTGTAATAGCTGCAATAAATCTCCTCGAGATGCTCCGAAGGCCGACTTTCGCAGCTTTTGTAGCATTGGTCCAATCCAGTTATGCAAATACGCAGTCAACCGCTTGGACGATGGATGAATCTGGTCTTCGACAGGCTTTGTAGGGCTCATGGCGCGTGTATAACGCCACAATACGGATCGATTGCGCGTCTCGTCGCGCACGTTAACTCGAAAGTACAGCAGATGCGAGAGTACATCTGCGCCAATCAGCCCGATATCGAAATCACTGCTACAAGACTCGGTAGCCTTTGAAAATGACATGAGGCCGACCAACGTTGTTAAAGTTCCCTCATCAGCACTTCTTCCCTGAAGTCCCGGTGTTAGTAAAGCTCGGTTCCGGAAAAGTACCATTTTGTTGGCTAGCACAATTTCATCGTGCTCTCTGTGCACGTCATCCAGCTCATCAGGGAGTAAGGCCAAATGCGTGAGCGTTGCCATTCTTTCCTGGAAAAAGGCATCTCGAACAACTGAAGGGTGTTCAGATAGACGTGCTAATGTGAACGATGATGCTCGACGGACTTCTGGTGCGATCAATGAATCTCTGTTGTACGGACCCATACAAGCATTTCATCAGTGACAATAGTGAATAGTAGGCGATGCTGGGCCAACGTACCCAGGCAGGGCATAGGAAAAAAGAAGCGACACAAATTGTCGATCAGCCACAAGCCGTTGAGCTACCTCTGCTTGAGAACAAAGTCATACGAGTACAAGATGTTAGCAATAGCACAGTCCCTAGTTTGTGGTCCATGAGTCTAACCTTTTGCAGCACTCAAACGGCCCAAGAGTATGATTGGAAGTGCTACATCAGTCTCGCCCGTGCTCAACGCGCCACTTACATCAGCATTCTGGCTGTGAAATTCAGGAAGCATAGCAGATTTTACCAAATACGGAATCCATGACCATTCCATCTTGAAGGCACCACGTAGCATTTGCACTCGGCTCTGGTAATTGGTGGCTAGAGCTTCGAGCACCTCGATGCTTAAGTTCAAGATGGTTGTTGCTACCGTTCCTGTCGTTGAGAGTAAATACGCGAGGTCATACGTGACGCACGAAATGCGATGAGCTGCAACGAGGCGAAGAATTAGGTGTCCACATTGAGCCTGTCAAGTTGAACACGGAAGATAGTTACAGTAACCAACCAGTCCGTGCATGCTACAAGGCAACCTTACCTTTGCGATGATGTCGCACGGACCACAATTACAGCATCCACCATCCTCACATAGACAACCATATCTCTCCTCTAAATTAAACTCGGGGCCTTTCAAAAGCAAAAGGAGTAATCTCAAAAACTAAACGCATAATGTCAGTATTACTTCGCAACTACCTACACGTTTGCCCACCATTAACAACTTACCTGCTCATAAACATCCTCTGTGAAGTGAGAAATATGCACATCTTTAGCTGTTGTCACTTTCAGCAGAAAACTGGTCGAGGACTCAGATAGAATTGCAGGGGTTTCCTTTTCCCCCTCGTCTCCTTTTGAAGTGAGAACGGTTGCACTTCGCAAGTATCCCGAATCCTTGGCTGTGTCGTATTCCAGCGAGTACTTTGAAAATCCATCTAGAACCCTCACAATTTTCGGGATACAACCGGATGTGAACTCACTCAAGTAGTGACGGATGCCGCTGTGCTTGCTCGCAACAGATAAAAGCATACCAGCGATGTTTCGCAACTCGCTCAGCGTCAGTTGATGTGACAGCAAGTCAGTAATTGCATCCAACCGGCTTTTCCTCGATAGATAAGCCACTCGATCGTCTTGGGCTACAATCTGATGCAAGCAATCGAACAACTATCATAAAACGAAGTACAAACGATTAGACGTAATCAAACGCATGCATAATTTTTGCAAGCCCTACCGTGGGACGGACAAATGTATCCGTGCTGTGCGCCTTCAGCGTTTGGCAAACACCATGCACGAGTTGATCTCCATCTGTGTGAACCACTAGGTCCAACTTCAGAATTAAACGAACGAGCAGTTGAAGTACGCCACCTGCTGCTGGGTCATGCTCGAGCTCCTTCGAGAGAGAATTGAAAAGCTCTAACAGAATACCTTGATTACCTGGTATAGCAAACGCATCAGCAACTTCATCGAGGAATCTGTGATCATCATGACGAAATATAGCCTCCACTAAAAACACGATAGCCTACACGGAGAATAAGTAGATGCGTTAATTACGTGCGCAAGCCGAACACTTCGTAAAACGCACCTTTCGCTTCACTTGAAAATGAGGACTACGCAGACATGATACAATTCGTTCTCGGAATGGAGATAGCTTTGCCTGCAAGATCACTAGACTCTTTTGATCCGCTAGAGCTAATTTCATACATGAAAACGCAGCAGCCTGGATAGGTGGATACTCGTCATTAAAGAAGTACGAAATTACTTTGTCTTGAACGTCAGAATCAAACACCTTTCCACAATTCGTTGGATGTGCTTGGAGGTGAGCACTACAGCACCAAATAGCGTGGAGCGCTATTTGCTTGTTTGCGTGGTTGAGGAGTGGGAGAATAGTTGCTCTAGTTCTTGCAGCTTCATCCAGAATAGACTCAGTATTTGATCGTTGCATGATCTCGAGCGATTTAGTTGCGCTGCGGCATAGTTGGAGCAGCTCACGATCTTTTTGGTGTTTGATGGGGCTCGCGTAAAACAGCATCGTTCCAAATACCTCGCCTGTCCAATCGTATACTTCTTTCGCAGATAGAGATTCCACAACGTGTCCGGTGATAGTCGAACGCAATGAGGAATCAATCAACTTTAACACAAATGAGTATCCGTAGTTGGCAATGAAGATGTCACCAGCGGTAGTATTGGCGATCATGGAGGCCAGTGCGCCAGAATCGCTTTCGGCAGATCGTCCAGAAGCTATCTTTGATGCCAAGTTATCAATCATCACAGTAAAGCCGGTCTTCTTCGAAAGATAGCTACCCTTTGCCAATACATCGTCCACTTCAAACGAAAGCAAAAATGTGTTTGTTTTCTCGTAAGCGTCGGCAAGACCCCATAATATACCAGACGCTGGAACCTGTAAGCAAAAGAACGTTAAGTCTTTTCTATCTTTCCAGTGCAACAAATATCCGTACCTGATGCACTCGGTCCATCGAAAGTAGAAGAAGCTTTCGGAGGAAAGCGGCCTCAGTCAGCTCTAAATATCCCCACTTTGCTAAATCTGAGCGTGTAGCCCATACGAAATTCCTCAGTGAAAGTAAGTACAACGTAATGTGATGAGAGGCCGTATTTGCACGCTCTCGGATAAATCGCTAGTAAAGCAGATCAGCACATGAAGGGTTAGCGTTGGTTAGTAGTGATCAGTTACTATATGTAGTTGACTGAGAACTTACCACCAGAAGCACTATAATCTGTCGTATCTCATCGCTATATCCGATTGACATCACATTTGTTGTCAACGATGAGAATACAGTAAGCATTTTCAAATTTGCTGTTAGCTTCTCAGCCCCTGCTCGACTCGAATCGCTCCACTCACTTCCTTCCCAGATAAACTGAATGGGTGACAGTTCCATTTCGTGTAAATCTTCTTGCTCGAGCTCTTGTTGATGGGTACGGCTTTGCTTGTCGTTGTTGAAAGCACTGTACCGGAGTAGAATCAAATACAATTCGTGCTCATTTGCGGCAAACTGAATTGCTTCTGGGTTCTCAATATCGCCACCACGCTTGGGCGAAAGCATCGGTCGATTACCAGATCCTAATGCGGTGGTAAGTAAGTTGCACAGTCGCTTTAAACGATACTCATCGACTATGCGCCGTGACGACAAACCTTGAAACAGCAGTACAATGAACGCACGAATCGCAAGGATAGACACGACAGAACTATCGTTTTCCATGAGTGTCAGCAAAAGTTCATCCAGTTCCAGTTGCACTAAATCTTCTGCAATTTCACTACTCGTCAGCATCCAACCGAGACTTATGACTGCTGGAATTTGGCAAAATGGCTGGAGAACCGAATTCCAAGTCAGAGAACAGAATGAAACCAGAGTTTGAAGCAAGGATTTTGTTCGTGACCGTGCAACAGGAGATAACTGGCCAGATCCACCAACAAAGTTCACGTGCTCTTCGTGAAGCAAAGACAGCATATTTGTAGGCACGCACCTGGTGTGCTCAGGATAATCCGACTTTAATATCACGCCAACCATGATGTCGTTCATGTTAGAAAGAGAAGGGTCGTCACATGTACTCTCAATTATCCGGTAAAATTCAGCGAGAAAAGGCTCCATCGATATGGACCAGACCTTTTTGTCCACAGCCAGCCGAAATGTAAGGCTTAGCACTCGTAAGGATCCAGGGTGCAGGGAAGGGCAATCTTGCTGTTTTAACAGACGAAGAAGACGAGGTGTTAAAGACGATAGAATCCGTAGATACTGGTGAGAACTTGTCAACCTCTCAATGAAATCACACAAGCTCTTTAAAATGAGCGACTGCAACTCGGCCATTTTCGCTACGTTTTGTCGCGAGTCCACGCTCCAAGATAAAAAGGATATACAAGCTTCTGGTCCCCTCATCTCCTCTTGGGCCCACGTCACTCCAACTTCGGTGAGCATTAGCCGCACAAAGATCTTCATGACTCCAACGCACGCGTCAATAACATCTACTGATTTTACTTGGCAACCACACGTGCATGTTTCTACGGTAGGCTCCACAAAGGCGCTGGATGTAAAAAAATGCTTATGAATTTGAGTGAGTAAGAATACCGAGAACGTCGGTGTTGCCGCAGTTGTCGTCCAAGCTCTTCTCTCAATATAAAATTCGAGCCATTCACGCCAGTGAACCAGCAACCCACTTCTCAAGCTGAATTCATGAGCTCGAAGCAAATTCACAATCGCGATCTCTATGGACTCCTTGCGAGCAGGAGAGTCGTGCAATTTTTCGGCAGCAGTAACGAGAAATTCTAGACCCCCTTGAATAGAAAACTTTTTCTACATGTATAACATCAACAATTTAAGTTAAAAAAACTTTGCGAACATGTGATTACTTCCGACGAACCTGGGTTTCTGTCATTGGAAGAACTGAAAATTGAGCTTGTAGCCCAGTCAAAACCGGTTGATGAACGTTTGAGCATATTGATAGTAATGCGTTAATTGCCTCGTCCCCAACATCAGACCACTCTGGTACCTTTTCGACCAAACTGAGAATGATCTGCATATTACTCTTCGTAATACTTTCTAATGCTCGAGGGATAATTGCCACGGTTTGCTTCATCGCCTGTAAGATATCTTCAGTTCGACACATTCTGTTACCTTCCTGATAGATACTTTCAAAAAATGGCAGGCCAAACATGATCGCCCGCCACTGAGCTCCTCCATCTTGCAAGCAGGAATATAAAAAACGTAGCCCCTCTGAATTGCAGAAAGCAATTGCTTCCTCCTCGTGCGCAGAACCGAGAAATTTATCCACTTCTTTGATAACGCTTGGTAATCGCCACCTCTCCACAATTTCACCATCATTATCACGCCTTTGACGACCCTTGTAGGCTTCTGCATGCACCCGAAAGACCACCCGAGTAACTTGGGTAGCTGGTGCGTAGCAATACCCGAATGAAACGGAAGTTGTTTCTGGATACTCCCTCAGAACAGTGTTTAGTGAAAGTAGTGAACTAATGTGAGGCAGCAGATCGGTGTGTACAATATTGATGCCAACGCCGATGGATACATCTAAAGGAACATCCAACGAATCACCACAGAGAAGAGTGAAAGCGTACTGGGCTTCTTTTCTCGAAAATACCTCACGATCTTCCCAGTGCATATCATCATCAAGAGTATGATCTGGATTCATCCGAACGAAAACATACTCGAGAGCAATATCCTTTGCTTCAACGAAAAAATATCTGCAGAAACAACACAGTTAATCAACGGACTTAAAAACGATTGTCAGAAAATCTTTGTACCTTGAAGTTTTCCCCCAACTCAATTCTCCTAGCTCCCATCTCGCTTTTAGATGCAGATATTTATCCCTTGCCATCATCTTGCACTGGTGATGAGTCAATATGGACTCCTTTCCGCTCATATATATTCTTCCCAAACCGGTGCTGCTTCGAGACGCATTTATTTTTTCTACATCAATGATTTTTAAGCCACTGTTTAGCATGTGCGCATCTGCGGTCGTCGAATGCACTGCTTGCTGCTCAAGCTGTTGGCGCAACAATCGTACGCACTCTGCAACACAACTATGTAGTGGTCCGTGCTCCCCATGAGCCAAATCAATCAACCCCGTTAAACTTTGGGCGAGTTGAGCAGATTTTCTAACCAGATAGCCAACAATTGTAGGGAAAAACACAGATCCTTCGATCTCACCGCTGTGCAGTATACTGTCACGTACAAAGCCTTTCAAAAGTTCATTCAGACGTCTCACCATGGATATGTCTTCAATATCGGTGGTGCGAAACTCTAATCGTTTCCACACTTCGAGGCTGAAACAAGACAGTTTGTGTATGGCAGCTTGGATGCGGTCCTGGCGTAAGAAAATGTCATCTAGCTTTGCGAGAGACTTGGGTCCTGAATTTCGACGTGACTGAAGATACCCGTAAAGCAGCACATATGTCATTTCTAATCCGTCACCGAGCCACTTTTCAAGTCCTCCTGCAGAGCTACCCGTGCTCGCCAAAGTAAATAGCTGACGATCTTTATCAGACAAACGAAGAAAAGCTAGCCGTTTACTGTCAGACGGAGGAATAAGCTGCAAACGCTGCTTCTCTTCAAAACATGATGCACGTAGTCTTGAGGGCGCCTGCCAACCCCTCATGCCGGCAAACAAGTTTAGAGCGTGTTCAAAGTGGCGTAGTGCCTCGGGGTCCTGCATGTTCTCGGCACCCACTGGAAGTTTTTTCAGTAAGTACTGGGTCAGTTGCCCATCCACACCTCCGCGGACGTGGTTGCATCTCGTACTAAGCTCGTTATTCAGTGCCAGAAGTACCCCCTGCAGTTCAAGAGCCTCGTAGTCGATTCCATAATACTTACATGCTGCATCAACTTGTCGAGGATCAACGCCTGGAAGACGCGAGTAAAATACTTCCACAATAACCCGGATCAGCTCCTCCACTTGTTCGTCGGTAGCCACTTCTTCCTGTTCCGTCTCGGTGGCACCCCAACCGTTCTCAGCTAGTTTCGCAATACTAGCTGATCTGAATCGCCGAGACCGGCGAAGAGGACCTGGTTTTCGGCTAATCGTCTTTTCCGGAGACGTCTGCACTTCCGATGCCGCATTTTCCGCAGCGATGTTTTCTTTTACAGGTTGTTGAAGAGCAACTTCATTCACGACATCCTGCCTGCTTCCAGGAGTCGCAATCTCAGTAGCATTGCCCTGAGCTGCTTCTGGTATCAAATATTTACCTTGTGCCTCAGTTTGCTCCGCACATTCGTCCCTAAAATGAGGCAACATCAGTGCTGGCTCACTTGACGCTTTACTTTCTGTCTCACTGGATGAACAAATAGTTGCGCTCCGACTCCGTCGAGTGCTTGCTTGCTTCGCCACTGCTTTCCGCGCTGTTGGATCAAATTTGACCGTTCGTTCAGGTTTTCTACTTGCTGTGTCTTCAAGCTCAAGTTTCAGTTCTCCACTGATCCGCACTGAGCCAATTGCTCTGGACGGCGGTACGCCTTCCCGTTTGCTCTCGTCACTAGTCTCCACCGCCCCGCCTTCTCTCTCTGATAGCAACTGGGCTGGTTTGCGTACACTTTTCTCCGTCTCGGGAACTCTTTCCACAGTCGTGGCAGCAGCCTCTGCAGCTCGTTTTGCATTTCCATTAGTTCCTACAGTGCGCGGGCGTGCATTTGTCTGCTGTTGCGTCGGCTGCAGTTGGAACTTTGCCGTCACTGGACGAAGCCGGAGGTCCTCTGTCTCTGCAACTGCTGCTGGTGCAGTGGTTTCCTTCCCTGGCAGCAGCACAATGCAAAGGAATTGGAACGCGGCGGCCGCAACGTGTTTCTCGTCCTTCAACTCCACGCGCGCGTTGGTCGTCGGGTGCACGAACGCGAACTCGCGGCGCGGCGGCAGCGCGATGAACTGCTCGACGA
>JAHWLE010000123.1:0-38140 GCA_024679135.1 Phytophthora foliorum
TTTGAATATCACGAATTAGTTGCATGACAATCGATATGAAGGCTGCACGAAGCAGTCAATGGACGAAAGTGCCAGATCTTCACTACGTTATCGTCAATGGATATCCCGCTGTTTGAGATGGGATGCCTCTCTAGCTCTTACAGCAGTTATATGTGAAGGAAATGCCATCGTGTAGTGTTTGCTGAGCAGCAGTTGGAGACAGCATCTAACCATCAAACCACAAAGATCCATTACTCCACCACCCAAGATAATATATATTTACTGTGCGACGGAGCTTCTTCGTTCTTCTGCAGACTGACCCTCGTTTCAAGGCTCCACCTTTGACGGCAACGCTTGCCGTCAAAGGTGGAGCCAAATGAAGACTAGCATTATACTGAGAGAGCATCTTTTCTTGGATTCGATTTTCCTGGATTCGCAACCTTTTCAAAATGTTAACCAAGTGGAACGGTGACTACAAAAAGTGGCGGAGAAGATGATGAAGGACAAAGACAATTTTATTCGCCACCTTTTCTTGCTGAAATGCTGCGAGCAAAAATCTGAATGGGCATTGGGTGAAGTTAGGCAATTCAACCCCTTCAGTGTATTTGCTATTCGCCGCAATGTGGTGGTGATATATTTACTGCTCGATACCAAGAGAAGACTAACGTCCTGCGATGGCAGCAACGTTGACGACATATGTACATGCAGATTGCGATATTAAACAGCACTACCGCTGGCATTATTTTTCTGAACGAGATTCGGCATTCGCTCTTTCAGCGATTGCTTAGATGTCCAGATCATCCGACAGAATGTCAGACCCAGACAGAGATGACATCACGCTGTAGGCCTGGTAGCCCTCAGCCTGATCGCGTGCGGCTGCCAGCGCATCCAATTGCGTGACTTCGCTGATGCATCTGACACAGAATGTAATTTTGTGGCGCAGCAGCTTCCCGTCTGGCGTAAGAAAACTGATTGCTTTGGGTCGTTTGCATTTCACGCAGACAGGACTCATGCATAGTTTGCAAGTACCTTTCCACAAGGCACCAACCCTTGGAAGTCCAAAGCTCCCGGGTCCAAGATTCCGCTCGCATGTTGCACACGATTGATAACTGGCGAGAATATTGCGATTGCTGCTTCGGTGGCGCTCCAATCGAGTCTCCGCTTGTCGATGCTGAAGTTTCCACGTCAGTTTTTTGGCTTGGCCGCAGATCACATAGTTGGTGGTCGAAAGCAAGGCCTTAGCCGACGCTTCCAGAACCACGGAGCGGAAAACCTTGCCCCCAGGATGCACCGTGTCCAAGGCGAAGGTGTCAATGACGTTGTGGCTGATCTGCCTGTAAAACCCGATGATCCTGTGCTTGGCACGAATCGTTCCGGGGAACGGCTTCGTTTGGGGAAAGTCAATCGACTGCAGCAGCTGGTACCCGACACGGTCTCCACTAGCAAAGTGGAGGATGCCTGTCGCCTCCAAACAGACAAAGTCGCGGTTCTGAATTAATCCTGTTTGGTTCAGCGGCAGATTGATCTGCGTCCATTTCACCGACACCGACCGAAACGGGTCGTCTGTGGTGGGCAGCACAATATTGGCCAGCACTGCTCCGTCACTGTAGTCCTTCACGTACGAGGCCTTCACGCGCATGATTTGCTGGGTCGGGTTCACCGTGCCGAACATGAGGTCGTTCATCTCCCCCTCGAAGGTCCCGACTGCGAGGATCACGGGCATGTGCTTCTGCCAATTGTCGGACGTGTCTTGACTCGGACATTGTTCGTCTTCCCAGTCGCCGCCCCACCCTTTGCGTTCCACGTACACGTGCAAGTTCTTGTCGTCTCCAATTGCTTTCCACTGCGCCCGTTTCACCTTGCGCTTGTCCTCGACGACAAACGCCTCGTACTTTGGGAAAACTTCGTAGATGAGGTCCCTCTCGAGCTCAAGCAGCATTTCACGATCCGCCTCTGTGATCGAGAGGTTCGGGTACGGATTCGTGGTGAAGCTTGCTTTGCCCATTGGGGTACTTGCTTGTTTCGACGCCGATTGAATTGTGACTCAAGAGATTGTTGCAGACTGAGCTCAGGTGGCAACAGCCTTTTGCAGGGACCTGCATGAGCAACGGCGCACGTACCCGACACGGTGCCAGACGTGACCTGCGCCATCTCTCCAATGCAGAAACATATCAAGATCGAGGTGGTACAACGGATAGAGTGGATCTGACGTCTGCAATTGCGATCGTTTCGAGGTCGTGGAGAGGTGGGATGTGCACTTTGCAGGAAACAACTTCAACTTTGAGCAGCAGAGAACATAATCTAGAAATATTTAGCACTTAGAATGACATTAATGCAGGCTTTAGAACGACGTTTGCATGATTCATGACTCATCGGTGTTCGACTTATCGGACGTGTACACAGGTTATCAAATGTGCCAAAACTTTAGACAGACAGTAACTTTCGAGTACTAGCGTTTAAGGGAGACCACATATGATGTGAAAGATCAAAGATCAAAGAGTATCTATCCGCCTAGTTTATAGAAAGTAACCGAGCGCCGCCGCTTCGCGGCGGTTGGTCAGGTTTGGGCCACCTGTCTCCGCTTCGCGGGCAAATGCTACCATAATAAAATCAAGTTAAAATATAATATACATTTTGGGATCGAACCCACGAACTCCTGCGCATCCGACACTCACACAGATCAAAGGGAAACATAACGGATCGTCTCAGCATGAGGGCCGGCCCGACTCCGCTTCGTTTCGGCGGACTTTGGGTTTCTAATACACACTGTGAACACCGTACTAAATTAAACCCGTATATCTTCAATTTAACGCACACAGCTACTCTCCTCCACCTCACGCCGTCTCAAAAATCTGTCCGTACCCGATGTTCGCTGTGTACACTCCGTTGTCGTCCTCCAAATCTGGATACTCAATCAGTGCCTTGATCTTGGATCTTGAAGAGCGCGACGTGCAGCTGACTATGAAAGAAAAAAAAAAAAAAAAACATGGCGACGCGAGGTACAGACCCAGATTGTACACCGTTTGCCCTTGGGTTTTGTTGATGATCATAGCGATCGCGGACTGAACCGGGAACTGCTTGCGTCGCAGGTGGAAAGGGAAGTCGCGAGCGATACCATCACTGATGAAAACGATCCTTGGAATCAGAGGGTGCTGGCCTTGGCGCTCCCCTGTCAAGATCGTCGCGTGGATCACATGCGGCTTGTGCTCTACAAGCTGTGTGCAGTTGCACAGGCCTAAGTCGGGGTTCAACTTCCGCATCATCATGATCGGCGCGCCCTTCCTCAGCGTTAGTTTGTGAGGCGGAGTGCCATTGATATTCACAAAGCTCAGCACTTCTTGTTCAAAAAGCTGGCATCTTCGTCGTCTTGCACACAGTCAACTGAAAGATATTCATGCGCATCTCCGTCCAGTCGCTGCGCCATTGCTTCGTTGATGAGGTGTACTATCGCGTTTGTTGTCGTCAAAATGGTACGATTGGCGAAGTAGTCGTCACTTGCGATGACCGAGTCGTTCACGTCAGCGTACATGGAATCGATAATCTGTGTGAGCCCTGTGGGTACAGCACCTGGAACGACCTCGGCATCTTCGTTGTGTTGAACGGGTCGGTTCTCTACCAACATATCGCTCGGAATCTTCATGAAATCGCTACAAAACCCCTGATTGACCTCGTGCCAATCTTCACCCACCTGGATGGAAACTCAGAAAAGGCAGCATGCTTTGCAGCGGTGCTCTCGCTGTGTGCAGCTCGCACACACATGTTCTCGGTGATGTGGACCTGTTGGAAGTTCGCCATAGAGGTGACGGCTTAAGGCAGGCATCGATCGTCTCAGCCGGTGTCCCTCCCACGACAACGGGTAAAATGTGACGGAAGGCATCCCGACAACACAATCACCTTCCCTCAAAACGGTTCTTGGGCGTTGTCCATTAAATCGCGAAGTGTACGGTCGATAGCTTCAAAGACGTACCGGTGTGCCATGGGCGCTTCGTCCCAGATATCTAGATTGGCTTTGATTTGGGACTGTTTGTAAATAGAGCACGTTGGCTTTTCATCCAACTTGAGGGGGATCTTAAAAGTCGAGTGGGCCGTACGGCCGCCCGTCAGTAGCAAGGCCGCGATCCCTCTTGACGTGACTGCGATTGGGATCTTTCCTGACACATGAACCTTTGCGAGAATATGCTTGAGCAGTGTGGATTTGCCCGTACCGCCCGGTCCATCGACGAAAAACAGCTGCTTGTCGACCTCAGGGGCCTCCACCGCACCTACAATTTGTCATAAATAGCCCGCTGGTACTCGTTTAGCCCGTCGGTATGATCCACGAAATCTTGCAGCACGGAATGGTCATATCCTTCCAGTTCGAGGCGAATGAGGCTCTTCTGCAGCAGCGAGTCAAGAATCAATACCGGGAGCTCGATCAACTACGGTAGAACGTCGAAACGATGAACAGCACTACCGCTGACTTGCAGGAAATCCTTGATACTTTTGAGGGTCTTGAACATGATAGTGTCTTCCTTGTTTTGCATTTCCAAGTCGCGGTAGTTGTTCGCAAAATCTCTGGAGCGTTCCTCGTAGAACTGATCAACTGATCCCCCAAACCACGAACGTCGGTAACATGGAGTTACACCAGTAGCATTGCGAAGAGCAGCATAGTTGGTACAGTATTCGGAACGCGGAGGCTTCCGACACGCAGGAAACCCATTCCCGGTCATTCTTAAGAAGTCCCGTGGAGGCATGGTGGCTTTGTGTCACACCCGTTGGCGGTTTGGGCTGGATCGCCAGGCCAAGCACTGCCGCACAGGACTCCGTCCTAGGCGCTCTTCGCTGTCGGTAAATGCCTCCCGGGCCAGGAGGTCCTCGCAGCACACGCACTTCCAACGTGGAAGCGCCCGGCCATCTATGTCCAGCGGCGGCACGCACGTGTTGCACTTGGCTTGGGCCATTGAAATTGAATCGTAACTGGCACATAATCGGGGCCGCCTTCGCTACGCTCGGCAGGGCCACGGTAATGGAATATTGCCCAATGGGGGCCACCTTCGCTGCGCTCGACAGCTGGAAGACTGTTTTCGGCCAATGAAAAGAGGCTATTTATAAATAAATGGCCGGGAACACACATGCAAACGTATTCGCCGAGTTGATGTGTAGGACAGCCTGAAACGCCCTCTCGGTTGATAAAATTGATCTTTTGTATTTGAATGCAATATAGGCTCGAGGGCAATGTGCTCACGACCCGGTGAATTCATCAATGAGGCCCGATCGTCGCGATCGTTCGTATAATTAGGCATCAGCAAGATATCAAGAGAATGGCGATAGCCAGGCATCGCTACTATGCGCGCCTATTGGTTGCTTATCTGCCAGTAAGATTTTACCTTTGGGATTGAGTCAAGCTAGTGGCTACTAGCCTCTCAGTTGCAGTCGAGCTGTGAACGACAGACGGCCTTAGGCGTCAGTTTCACTTTTTCATCCTACTGCCAAGTCCTCTCATACAAACTGTTCAGTCTCCAAACCAGCACAACCACCAGAGCGCCCCCCCCCCCTAACGATGAAGCTCAACTGGAAGAGCGCAGGGCTTCGACCCTGAGGCAATAATTTCATCATATATCCTCAGTAAACGTATTTGGTCGCCGAGAGCAGAGCTGCCGCCGCACTTGGAATCAACAGAAACTGCATATTATCGCCTCCAGAGTCAATGATTCCACTTGCGAAGTTGTCGATCACGTTGTGGTCAATATGCCGAAAGAAGCCAAACACCTACAGGTTCCCGCAAATCTTGTTTGGCAGTGACTTCGCCTAAGGGAAATCGATGGAATGTAGAAAGTGATACCCCACGTTGTCGCCGTTCGCGGAGTGCAGGATACTTGTTGCTTCAAAATGCACGTAGTCCCGGCATTTGACTAAATACGTAAACGAGAGAGGTAGGGCTATTGCCACCCACATCACCACTAGTGACCGGAATGGTTCCTCATTGCACGGCTACACTATTAAACACAACCCTGCAGCGCTGTCGAGATCATGCACGTATGAGGCCTTAATGCGCATACCGTCAAGTGTCGGGCTCATAACATCAAACACGAGGTCGTCCACCTCGCCAACAAAAGTGCCAACACTCAACATCACTTGAAATTCCTTGTCTAGAGCAGTATAGCCGTATGTGGATCCCGTATTCGGTACGTCTTTCGGGACGAGTCCGTCCCGCGTGAGCTCCTTAACTCTAAGCTCAGTATAAATGTGCAGGTTGTCGTTGGACTTGACACGCAACCAGTGTCACTCGTTCACCTTATTCTTGTCGACAACGATGAAGTCCTCGAACATCGTTTGTATTCTGTGAGGTACATCGATGTCAGTTAGCTACGCAAACGATTTATTATGCCCGTTCTAGCTACCGTCCTTTTGCCGATTGCTAGCCAAATATGTACGGTCCAAGCTTGCGCCTCTCCGTTTCGTACCGGCGACCATATCGGTTGGCAGCCACAGCATCCTTTTATAGAGCAGTGCCATCCATTGTGTCCATTCACGCAGTCATGCCGCCTTCCATGTGCCTCAGAACCTTGGCGTATCTCTGCTCGATTTCCGAGTGTACTTCGATCGTAGCCTGTGTGCATGTTGCGGACTCTATTGTCATGTTTGCCAAAGTGTCTACCATGTTGTTGGAGCCACGTTGTAGGTGGTGCCAGCTATGGATCGCTATGCGACCCATCGGCCGTCTACATCTTCAATATACCGCTCGTAGATGTTGCATCTTAAGGGGGATTCGCCTTTTGTGTTGATAGATCAAAACCGCGTTGTCTCATATTATATGAAGGCGACCATATGTTTTCTTTGCGCACTCTGCGAGTCCTTTTAAAAGTCCCAGTTTGCCCGCCGCCAATGCCGTGCGAAGGACATGTGTCCATTCCAGCGCACCGCCGTCGAGCCGACTCGTACCACCACCGCACCACATCCCGGAGCGCCGTGCTCGCCTTTTGTCCGGCTACCAAAGTGTTGCTCATGGTTGGTAGTCACCACGGTTGTCGTCTGCGTGTTGAATGTACCGCCGCAACGTCCTAGTGAACCACAGGACTCCCGCACCCGACGCTAAGCAAACTGGTTTGCTTATGAGCCGGACGACGCCGATGGATGGGTCAGCATCGGAACTATATGCAGAGAATGGTGAAGAGGGCACCACAAGCTAACGGAAAGAGTAAACATTTGAAGAGAACAAAGTGGAGCGGCAACCACTTTACTCGAACAACTAGAATGGAAACGACTTTTCCGTATCGTGGGACTAGGGCCATGGGATGAATAGCTGCTACAGCACCTCAAGGTGCAGGCATGTTCGACCTATGATGCTGCACACAATACGCGGTGCCCCCGTGAGCAGTGCGTATACCGGCAAGACGTGACACTACAGCACGTCAATTGGGACTACAAGACGGCTGCCAACCTTTGACGGATCATGCAACATCGATGGCGCCGCCTGGGGTTGCACGGGACAGGGATATAGGAAGGTTTCTTTGGCATGAGACACCGTGACATCACAGCTGGCTACTGGGCCGTGGCACCAGAAGTTACACCAGCCTCAGCGGACTCTAACGTGCAGGTCATATACGCTGTTACTGTGCTGACGGAGGGGTGCTGACGAGTAGGCGTCGCTATCAACTTCCAAGCGGTATGGCGCGGGAGGGCTGGACAGTTTGACGCACAGAAAAATGTTGCGGAGTGGCATCACACGTGCTCGATGGAGAAAAAACTCTGACATGGATACAACATAGTGGATCTGCTCACGAAGAGTTCAGATAGACCGGGGATGGGAGAAATGGATGCCCAGTTCGAACGACGAGACGGTAACATGCGGCGCCATGTACTGCTTTAATTCACGTGATAGTTTCCATGATGCGAAACCTGTTTTGTGCATGACGGACCTGTGACCGTCGTGTGTATGCTCAGTGTGGCCTTGCCGCCTGTTCTGATGTAGGCAACTACGGGGTGATCCGTCGTCGTCGCTATGAATTAAACTGCTGTTATGAAAGTTCGCCGTTCTGCTATTTGGAGGAAATTGATGAGGAATAGATGTGACAGCGCATCTGCTACATTTTGCTGCTGCTCTGTCGCCGTCGGTAGTGCGAAATAGAAGACGATATGCCTTTTTGCCCAGGGCTACGATGTCTTAAGCATGCGGTGTGTCACCGGGGATGTTCACACTCATTGGCCAGAGTCGATCGTGCACCGTCTCGAGTACATAATTGAAAACTGTCGCGGGCGGCATACGGCATCGATCCTAGCTGTCATATCCCTTTGGTCGCCCCAGAGGGGCGTAGCGTGGTCCCGGTAATCCTCCTGAGTAACTCCGTGGAGTCTCACCGTAGACTGGCGCCGTGCCACTTGGTGGCCACCCCTCCCATTGTGAATGTTTGTTGCACAAATAGTTGCACTCTGTCTCACCCTAGCTGATCAGGGGCACCTGCTTGAGCTAGCAACGTCCAGACCATCGCCCAAAGTGTTGCCCTTCGTTGTACTCCGGCTGCGCTAGCTGGTACATATTCCGGCGTGATGTATAGACGAGGTTCCCGCTGCGTCGTGGTGGAATAGTAGAGCTCCAACTATATGCATGTGCCGTGTACCCAATACGGACCAGTTGCTTACTGGAATCACCACTATTGCGTGCCATTCCACTCGCAAGTTCTGAATGGCCAATCCGGTCTGAGTTTGTGGTCATGCAGATAAGTCTGCATCTAGCCAAGATTTCATCCTGATCACGTCCTAACCGAACTGACCATACCAGACGTAGTTTATGATCTTGGCATCCCTGTCATGAAACTCTGGAGTCAATGGCCATTCATGTCGCGCGCTATATAGCAAGTTAGATACAATTACCGCCGCCCCAATCAGACTGCGTTGATCGACGGTCAACACCTTTCGGCTCGCTAATCTCAGCCGGATTTGTAGTTTAGATCTGGCCAGCTTTAAACTACAGGCTCGCTGGCTGCCTTCCACGATGTATATTACTGCTAACTTGGATGCCTAGATATGTGCAGGCCAGAAGTGCTCGTACTTCTGGAAATATTTCTGCCGGAATTCGTCGACGATTTCAATCAGTTATCATCGCTTTTCCGCGGACACGTGAACTTCCGGGTATGTATTTGCAAAGATGAATCTGTCCTTAGGCATTTTCGATTGCTTTGCAATGTTCTCTCGGTGAGGAAATTGGGAACGGAGGCAAGCCCAATTAGCATTCTTTTGATCGAGGAGTTCACAACCCACAGATTGCCTCACTGGTAGTAGAAAGAGCCGATTGAAATCCTATTAGGCTAGCCGTAAACTACCAGCGAATATTGTTTCGGAAGCGCATGCACGTACGTGTAGCGCTCAACCTAAAACCCCTGCGTTCCGCAAGGAAACGAGCTTGTTTCCGAGTGAAAATTGGAGAAAACCGAGTGCATCGCATTTTTCCTGTAAAGCGGCGGCCTGAAGAGGGCACTTTACCTGGATCTGAGGTTCAATAGCGTGAATATAGGTTGTCCATTCTGTTCGGTGAAGCGTAAAACTCCACTTTCTTCGCACTCAAAGATGCACGAACATGCTGGTACACACGACGGCGTGCTGCATTACTGCGCACTCGAAGACAATGCTGATCGCATTATCGTTACTCACACTCGTTTCATCAATGGAGCGACTGCTAACCGATGACTGAGATCACAAACAACAACTTGGTGCATGCCTCAACCGGGCATACATCGTTCAACGTGAATGTTATTCAGCATCCACAGCTACTGGCATGCTCGGGGTAGCGACTCTCTCTAAGACTGTCAGCTCTGGGCGCTGACACATCAAGGCGACACGCGCAGGCAGGGCAGGCTGCTCAGAAGGATGGTGAGCTGGACAAGGTGTTCCGCTGGGCGTAATGGACTTCGCCCAGCACAGACAAACCGTTATTGGGTTTGCCTAAGATGCAATTGCAGCTTCTGCTGACCGGTAGAAGCTGAGTGCTATCAATGTTGGCTGGGGAAACCCAAATGAATTCAATAAGCTTGTTAGGTACTCAAAGCTTGGCTAAAGATGCAGTTTCCAATTTCGGAGCAAGCTTGCTTGGCCATACCGTTCAGCATACGTCTGCACCTGACATTCTACATCGGGCGCCTGAAGCCTAATGCGCATCGAGAGTCACCTAATATTGGTGACTCGAAGCCGAGGAAGAAGAAGTCGAGGAAGGAGAAGGGTGCAAATACTTATTCTCGAGCTCGCCGACCCGATAATCCTGCTTTGACGAGAGGTCAACACTCAAATTCGAGGCGGTCTACGTCACCGTCGCGACCTGATCCTTCCGAAAGCCACTCCTGCCTGAGCTCAGCGAACTGCGAGCACTGCAGTTGCTCCACAACTGTCATACGCTCGCGAAGCGAGCGGTAGTCATGGTCAAGTCGAGGTTAAGCATACGAAGGGCGTGTTCCCGTCACCTCAGCCGCAGCTGCGTGACGCCCATGGATCGATCCGTTGGAGAGCTGAGCGAATCGTGTATCATGAGATCCCGAGAACAAATCGGACGCAGGTTTGATGTCGTGTTCGTTGGAGAGGACCCCTACCCACCGAGATACATGAGAAACTCGGAACGTCCTGCCGAAAGCCGTTCCGGAAATGGTGAGGACGTACGAACCCACAACGGGTTGCAGGTTTAAAGTATGTGACAGCACTACAGTCACCTGTAGTGCTCAGAGTATCCTGTCCAGCGATGTCTGCACGGATATCCTTGATCTTCTCGGGTACACGCACAATTGTGCCTTTAGTAGCCAATTATAATTTGTCACTAAGCCGGCACAATCGTAAAAAAACATAATGGTGCTGTGAATATAAAAGACGACGACAGCAAACGCTAACTCACACAGACTTCATCCCAGGTGAAGATTGAGATCTCCCTCGTCCGAACGTACTGAGAGTTCGTAGTAAATTTCCGATACATGGGCTGGTCAGCATACGTGCTGTAGCTGGTCCAAGATGCACTATCAACTCATGCTGCTTCAGCAGCACGGCAACAAACCACCACAAGACAGATTGGATTCTGCCCTCAAAGATGCACACTATTCTCGAGGTAAATCTATAGTCCGTTATCTCTGTTGACCAGGTGTTGGTAACACCAGCGAAGACAGAGTCACGCAACAACACGATTTCCATCTCCAGTTCGACGCCAGGCTGCCAGACGGCCTCAAGCGTCAACGTCGTTGTCGTCAAGCTCATGGCCCTCAGTTAGGGTTTTGGCGCCCGCATCCACTAGGCGCCGGTGACAACCCCGTTGAGCGTCATGCCGGAAGAGCGTTATTGACAAACCCCGTGGGCTGCATGAACTAAAACTCAGCAGCAGCGTAAGTCGTTCTAGTGGGTCGAAATCCGGTCCAAACAAAATAGACACGGAGGTTAAGGTTGCCGGACTGAGGCAAGGCGGGTGAACGCTTTTATCGTCCAGGATGTATGGTGTGTGCACTCAGAAACCCTGCCAATCAGGAAGATTAACTTCGCATTACATAACGCTCAACTGCTTCCGGAAATACGAGGCTTCCAAGAAGCAGCTTGGTGTATGATCGTGCGTAATCCCTCTTTGAGTTGTGTGTCTGGGGAAGTTCGGGCTCTACCAGATGAATTTTCTAACACCATCAAAATGTGACTAGCCTAACAGCAAAGTCTGTATATCAAGTCGTCATTTCTGAGCGCACTGATGTTGATCGTCTACTAAAGGACTAGTCGGACTGCTTTCCGGACGAGCAGCCCAATGAGATACCGGTATCGCGTGTAGTGGAATGTTAGGTTATTATGAAACCTGATGCGCGTCCAAGTCGTCCCACGCCATTTCACCTGTCCAAGAGGGAGCAAAATGCGCTCAAGTTGTTCGAGCTCCTTAGAATGCTCTAGATAAAAATTCCTGACTTGCCGTGGGTTTCCAACATCTTCGCGGTGCCGAAGAAGGACCCAACGACGGGCTGGCACATTCCCGAGCCAAATGGGTTCACTCCGGTAATGCTTTTCTACCGGTACGATGGGTAGGTGACTGTGAGTATAACAATTCCCCACACCGAGGTGCCCAAGATTCTCAGCCGAAGTCTGAGGAGCTCTTCGATCGGACGGTGGGCTGCTACCTATTTTCGACACTAGAATTAATGCAAGGATATCATCGGATGCGCCTGATGTCCGCAAATATACAGCATTCCGGACGGCTTCCGAGACCTATCAGTGGTGCATTCCCCCTATGGGCATGAGCGGAATGCCTGGGGCCCGGTGAAGACTAATGCGACGGATGGTTGGATGTTTCGATATTGTGATGGTGTACCTGGACGATATGGGCAGTTTTTCGCGGGCTATGCCCGAGCACATTGGCTGCTGTATTCGAGTTGCTGTGCGCACAGAAACACTATGCTCAAAGTGCAAATGCGGCTGCGAGTACGTGGCCTTCCTGGGGTATACAGTGTCGGCAGCGGGGCTGCAAGTCGATTCGTGCGAAACGCGCACCATCTGGCAGCATCACACCCACAGAAATTACTCAAGGATAGGAGGATCTGCTTCCAGCGCTTCGACACGGAATTCAAATGGCATTCGTAGCGATCGGGACGGCGACGGCAACGTTGATTATACGTCGCAATCACTCGCTCCCAAACCCTGTTGCCGGACAGGTCCGCGCTTACTGCACCGCCGTTCGACATCATCACCCATGCTTTGGTAAGCTTCTTGTCTTCCGATGATACCTGCTTTGGCACATGCGGAGCAGTTTTGTCGTCTTCACTTACTCTATCCATCGACGCCCACAGCGTAGCCCAGAGGATGTCAAACTTAAAGTGGACGCGGAAGGATTTTTTTTTTTTAAGCACAAACGCTGTCCGCTTGTATTGTCCTAGTATGCCAGAATGAAATACGAAGGCTGGGCTGAACGGCAAAGACCTTCCGAACACACTGATTTTGCGGCTAGTCCAAAACGCGACAGTAAATCAGCTCGATTTGCTGCTAGGAAGTCTCACTATGAGTCTGGCCTCATCTAATTCCTGCGAAGGAACAGCAATTTATCGAATATTTTGCTGTTGAAATCGCAATTTGCTGGCGGTCGAGACATCCTAAGAATACGGTCCAACCCGCCTGTCGGTAGCCTTCGGACGATAATACAGTTCTAAAGGGTTGTCGAGCAACGAAGTACGACGATAGGTTATAAATCATTATCTGGTTATTTGGAGGTGGCGGTCGCCAACGTTTTTGAGGGAGGAAATGTATTTGACAGTTAAGGTTACACGTAGGAACACTAACGACATGGCCGATGTGACGCTTAATCAACCTAGAAGGTGTTGTACGCCTGGTAGCCGCCTGCCTGGTCTCGAGCCGCATCCATCGCGTTCATCCGAGTAGCCATGGTGATGCAGGCACTACAGAACGTGACCTTGCGCCGAAGCAGCTTTCGGTCGGGCGAGAGGAAGCTGATCGTCTTCACCTCTTTGCAGGCGAAGCACAGTCCACTCGTGCACATGCTGCAGTTGCCCTTCCGGAAGCGCTTGACGCATCCAGTCCGAAGGTCGCCCTTGCACGTTGCACAGACGCTTTCATGCGGCGGTGCATACGGCACATTGCTGGCTCGAAGCGCAGCATGGCGTCGCTGCAGCATCCACGTCAACTTCTTCATCTGTCCGCAGTCCACGTAGTTCGTCGCCGACAAGAGAGCGTTGGCACACATGGGCAACACCACGGACTCCAAAAGGGCCCCCCCGGCCTCGACCGAATCGAAGGCGAACGTGTCGATGACATTTGGGGCGATCTGTCGGAAAAGCCCAGTGATATTGTGTCTGGCGCGCACAACGTTGGGTAGCGGTTGCGCTAGGGGCGTGTCAATGGAATGCAGCATCAAGTAGCCGACGCGCTCTCCGTTGGCGAAGTGCAGAATGCCCGAAGCTTCCATGCAAATAAAGTCGCGGTTCTTGATGAGCCCCGTGTAGTTTAACGGCAGGTCGATCTGCAGCCACTTGACCGTCACCGAGCGAAACGGATCCGCCACCGTAGGAGTGATGAGGCTGGCCAATACGGCCCCGTCGTCGTAGTCGTGCACGTACGAGGCCTTGACGTGCATGATGTCATTGGTCGGGTTCACCGTGCCAAACATGAGGTCATCCAGATCCCCCTTTAACGACCCCACACTGAGCACCACGGGGTTGACGCCTCCGCCATCGTCACAGTCGTCGACCCCCCGGCAGCACGGTCGGCACATCATCTCACTCGACGTCTTCGTACGTTTGACGTAGATGTGGAGGTCGTCCTTGGACTTGATGTGCTTCCAGCGCTTCAAATTGACTTGCGAGTTGCTCGTGACGTACGCCTCGTATTTGCGGAAGGCGTCCTCGACGAGCTCGTTCTCGAGCTCCAGCAGCGTCGTTTGGTCCTTGAGCGTCAGTGGCAGCATGTGATAGTGGCTCATGTTGAAGCGGTCCTTTGGCATCGTCCACGACGCGGCGAGCGGTTTGCGTTGTGGTGGACCAAGACGACAAGTGTCGCGCCTCTCCTACACTACGGGCGCTGCTATCAGCTACAAGTGTATAATGGCAAAAAGAGCTATTGCATGGGGCTCGTTGATAGCCTCGTACAGCTCGACCAGCTCGCTGGCGTACCAGCTCGATCGAAGCTGGGTCCTACGGTCCTGATGCTGTTTTAACGCTGAAGATATGGCGCAGCCTGGAGGAGAAGCAAGAGGGGTCCGATGACTGCTGAGTCCACGGCAGCCGCGTCCGCTTTCGACAGTGTTGATAGGGGCCACCACGAGGGACTCGTTCCGTCTGTGGACGGGGTGGTCCACTCGCATTGATGGCGCAGATCGATAGAACGTGCACTGCAGCGTTGTGGAGACCATTCTCAACCGCCCGAGAGCAATCTGTAGGGGCTACAGATCTGGTACGAGGGAAATCGGCGGTGTGTGCACCTGCTAAGTGCTGAAATTCCAGTTGGAGATGCCCGCAAGACCGCAAAGTACCTCGCAACAAATCGACCAGCACAACCGACACTATCAACAATTACAAGCGAGTTAGTGTCTGCAACTCGCAAAATGCTGCGGCATCTCAAACATCGCCGTCGACGTGAACTCCAACCACTATATGGAGTAATATCCACCCTATACTCTTCTTTGTAATTCCAATAAGCGTATTATATCTGGTTTTAGCCAATCAGAACGATCGGTTCGATTTATTGTAGCCAATAGTTGAGCAGCCTGTCGTGGAGCATTTGTCCAACCGTTCCGACCATAAATCGTTGGATTTTTTTCAATATATTATTGATGCCATACAAACATCTATATAAATGCATATTTTAAAAATATCCTTCAGTTTCTGACCCAAGGTGACGGTAAAGAGGTTTTCATTTAGAGTGAGAATTGCCGGCGAACTAACATGTCGATTGCGTCCCTTGCCCCTGGCATCAGCAAGAAGGCCAGGGCGACGGCGATAAACACATTCTCGACGTTCCTGGCCGCTGAGAGCATGACACTCGCTTCGGCTCACCAACTGATCGATGCTGACAAGACTGGTAAGGTGCTGCGTATTATACTAGACAAGTATGCATATTCGTTAGCCAAGTCTGCCGACAAGGTTCGAGCTACCAATACGTGCCTAGCATACTATGGGAATGTCAAGAATTGGCTGGTGGATAAGTATCCGCTGCAGGGGGCGTTAGTAAAACCTCAGTTGCAAAAGGTCCTGTCAGGGCTCGGCAGATTTAGCAGCGAAGGTGGCGACGTAAAGAAAGCTCCTCCGTGCTCGAAACAAGACCTAGAAGCTATCGTGTGTCTACTATATTCCTCTGCTTCTAAGGACACTGAATATCTCGACGCTGCATTAGTCGTGATGATGTGGTATTTGTACGGCCGTAGCTCGGACGCAGAGAAAGTGGAGAAGCGACAGTTAATCATCCTGCCCGGTAAGCCATCTTTAATATTATCATAGTGATATTATTTAACGTAAGCAGCTAACCATTTACTCGTATGCTTGAATATTATAGGTGGGGTTCTATTTCTCCGCTTTAAACGCGTCAAGACAGCCCTGCTACAAGGAATCTCCTTGTTCAAGGACCCCACAAGCTTTCTAACCTGCCCTCTTCACGCTCTGGCCGTAGCGCTGGTAATGCAGGCGATGCCATGTCAACGCATGTTTCCGCAGTTCCTCACGACAAAGTGCAGCTCCGAGAACGTACAGGACGTACAGGAGCTGTCGCTGATTGAGCTCCTTGAAGTTGACGATGACCAGGTATCGTTGGAGGAAACGCACACGTCGCCAGCAAACCGGTCTGTTCCTGGTAGCATACGTTAACAGGTTGCTGGTTAGAGTTAAAGCGATAGCGGATTTGCAAAGCGTTCGACTAACGCCTGACCTTACCTCGCACTCGTTCCGACGTGGGGGAGCCATGCACGCGAACGACGGGAGTGTAGCGGAGAACGGGATAATCGAACGGGGTGGCTGGCAGCTGGACCGCGTGAACAAAGCCTTCGGCTATATGCTTGGCACAACACAAGCCGATCAGCAGGTGTCCCGAGTTTTGAGTGGCTGGAAGCCAAAGGACGGCGCGCGGCTACCATCCCTCGCCGCTCTTGACACACCAGTCCTTGGCCGCGCTCAGAAGATGCAGAAATTACTCTTCGCCAATACCATGTCGTTCGACGATACAGCGCTCAACCTGGACGAAGACGTCGCTGATGTACTCCTGCTACGCTGTTCATGCCTTCCCTGATATGCTGCGCCTCTGTGAAAGCAGCCCGCTCACCATCAAGATCAGACAGACCATGCATGTACGAGGCATCGGCGAGTCGGAACTATTGGCGTGGAGCATGACGCTTCGCCAGGCCTTCATGCCTCCTCCAGCTGCAAAGACTTCTCCTGCTGCTGGAGAGGATCGAACATCCGCACTTGTTGATCTCATCACACGACAGACCGAGCAGATTGACGTCTTGATCCTACAAAACAAACAGCTCGACAAACGCATGTTAGCAGTAGAAGCACAGCTACGCACACTTTTGGACAGCACAACGGCGAAATCAGCGTGCAGCTATGCGCCGGTTGCTGCCACCGAAACCACGCATCAAGCGGCCTCCCAGGTTGCGCGTCCAAAGAGGAAGGGAGCTCAGTCGATGGCAGTGATGTGGTTCGAATGGTTCACGGCCGAACCTCGCGTGTACGCGTCGCGATCTGTGGAAAAAAAACAGCGCTGTACGTGTACAGACACAATGCAGGATACATGATGTTGTTCTTACCGATGGGCTTCGCGCTCGACATGTCATCTCCAGCATACAAGAGCGAGGTACTGGCGCTTGGGGAGAAGGCGCAGGAGAATGCGCTAGCCTTCTTGAAGTCGCATGGCTCTTCAGCCGTCGCAGCAGGCACAGCATTGAAGGCACTTCGACAGATGCAAAAGCTGGGAAGACTTGACGGCCACATCACACAGTTCCACGATCGAATTGAGCGTGGCGATGTAGTTGACCCTACGCCGCCTTCTGCCTTGCCAGTTTTCATTCGCCTGAAACCTGCGCAGAGTTGACCAATACATTGCACAATATACTAACGAGGAACGGGGTCAATCAAGCATCACAGCTTCGTTCACCATTAGCAGTATCACCAAATAAGAAGAATCAACAAAAACCTGGGGTCGAACTCGACATTCATTTCTTCGCACTAGGCATATTATAAACAAAGCTACAACATCAAGTTAGAGGGAGGCATAAACTCGGAGAGGCAAATAAAGAATAAATATTTACCGTGGTGTCCGTGCTATTGGCGCTCATTGTGCCGCTGTGGTGTATACGGAATTGGGCGCCGACGGGTCCATCGCAGCAGACGTCGTGAAGGCACACAAAGCGGCTGTCGAACTCGCCACCTCAACTGTAGGCGTCGCTGTCGCAGTAGGGTCCGCCGTCAGCACACCAGGAGTCACAATTCTCGCAGCAGTTGTAGCCGTTGGCGTCTCGGTCGTCGCAATGGACGTCTTGTTTGTCGGCGTCTCGGTCGTCTGCATGGTCATCGTAGGAGCTGGCGCCGTGGTGCATGAACCTGCCATCGTTGTGGCGCTCGCTCGCCGCCGCATCTGTAGCTGTAGACGCCGCCGTCGTCCCTCATGAGCCTTCGTGAACTCGTTCCACGTCCTGCAGGTCGTGAGCACCACGCAGCGACTGCCAGCGCGCCCGTGACCCTCCAAGCTGCGCGGCCGTGTCCGCATGAACCGCCTTCACCGACAGACAGGCATGTCGGTGCCCCGCCATCCTCTCGACTTCCGTGGTCTCAGTCGTGCCTGCCGCTGCTGTCGCTGGTTTCTGCTAGGTGAGGGGGCGGGGGGATTGTTTGTGAGGATCACTACCACCAACTCTCCAGTGTACCAATTTTAGGGTACAACCAGTACCGGTACGAGTTGGACTGCGGTCAGATCCGTTGGAATTTTTAGGGTATCGTGTGCTTCACCGAGGAATCCGTTTGTTCCTCATCGTTCGTTTCTATTCCGAGGAGGCTCTGATTCGCCCGCGTCGCACCCGACATCACGGATTTCCATCACGCAAGTCACGTTGGGGGATATGAGATATATTCTTGCTGCGGTCGAGTCGGAGGGTATGGTGAGCGGCCCCAAAGCTGAGATTATTTGCTTGCTGCGCGTGATGACTGGGCTCGCTGCACCATTTGTCGAGATAGTCCCTTTGACTCCGTTGCCGCTAACCTCGGGTATTCTTCGTAGCAATTGGATAGCCATCGACCGAGGAATTTTATAGAGAGTTTGTCTGCACCTCCCGCTGCTAGTGCTGTCGCGCCCCCAATTCAAATCGAGTGTGACGAATAGCTGGCAGCTGGGACACCGATCCTTCAAGCCGTGTTCTTGATGGCTGTCACGACTTCGTGGGCAGTGAGTGAGGCGCACAAATCCCGATTTGCTTCGACCTTTAGCATTTTCCGTGCTCAGAGAATATGATGGAGGCCTTTCAGTGGACAGATCAGTTTGTCACCGGAGGAGTTCATTGTGCGCCAGGCGCCACGATCAAATTGGTTGTTTTTGGCTCCTTCGAGGCCGATTGTCACGGACGTGGCTAGGTTTCTCGTCACTCGTCTGCCGTTGTCGTCGGAGAAAAACGCGTTGTTGGTCTTCAGGCAGTAGAACCTGCGTATTTTGCCAATTTTAAGAAATTCGGACCTCCGAAGAAGGAAGAAGTAGCCGATGACGATGCTCCCCCATAGCAGGCGCTGTCTTGGTTTAGATATATCGAGGGAGTGGTGTAGCATACGCAGAAATGGCGGAGTCAGCGGTTGTTTCTTTCGTCGAGGAGAAGATAGGCGCTTGATACCCTGGAGTAACAATTCGAGTCTTGGGCTTGTTGGGAGCGACGGATTCTTGTATCGGCGATGAAACCAGCGAATGCTGGCGAGTTTTAACTTGATCGTAGAGTAATGATTTCCGCTGTTGTGAGTGTTCCATCCTCCAGCCCAGAAGTATGTGGCGAAGTACCCCAGTCGTTTTGAGGCTGTCGAGGGTGTTAACCATCTTGACCATCGCATTCGTTTGGCGAATCGGCACCACTGATCCCATTGCCGTTTGTACGTGGTAGTGGTAGAGTCTGCCAGGGCGTGTCGACGGAGCATCGATCCCAGACGGTGGATAGATTGTCGAAAGGTACTTCTAGTTGTGTTTGTGTCCACGAAGACGACATGTTAGTCCATACGTCAGAAAGGGGGTGGTCAGTCGTCCACACGCGAGATCCGGCGTCAGCCATGACGTTAAGTTTTCCGGCGATGTGCGATGCGGTGAAGACGAGGTTGTACTGAAATTCGGCAAGAGAGAGTAGTCGGTTGCACATTTTGGCGATTGGATTTCGGCTCGCGCGTCGGTTTGCCCAGGCAACTGCACTCGTGTTGTCCATATGGAACTGCACGTGCGTGCGCGTTGTTTCACTTGTTGTTACCCAGTATGGACCCCAATGCAGAGCTGCGAGGACTGCACTGCGAAGCTCTCGGACATTTAAAGAATCATTACGCCGGCCATGCTCCGAGAATTGCTGACGAATGTATGCTTTCAAGGTAGGCTCAAGAGTGCATAGTCCGTCTCCACTTGCGTCCATGAACACATGAAATTCTGGTTCCGACACTTCCGCGAAATTAATAACGGGAATAGCGTTGAACCGTGCCGGGTTTTGAAGAACGGCATCAAACCATCGAAGGTCATCAATTGTCGATGATGATAGCGAGCGCTGGCCGTACTTAGGACACTCCGACGCTGTTTCTTGCAGGCATTGTAGGAAAGCGCGAGCGGGTGGGAAGTAGGAGGCGACGTGGCGGAGGCTCCCGATCACCTTGAGGAGAGTGGTTCGTGACGCCATTCCGTCGGACAGTATATATTGGATTTGTTTCGATGCCTTGGCAAGCTTTCAGCAGGGACGGATACTGTAGCGGTTCTCGTATCCCACAGAAGCCCTAATGCCTTGCATTTAGTGGACCAAACCGTGAACTTCTCCTCGTTGATCGCTGTGGGACCTAAAACGGTAGCCATCGCGCGTCGTAGTGACAGGTTGGCATCGAAACATTTCGACCAGGTGTCCACCTCGATGCACGTGTAGTCGTCGCACCACACGTTGTCAGTAAACTGGCGGTTCAATTGGCTGCCGTGCTCGTACAGGGCATTGCCGATAGATCCTGTGAGTGAATAGAAGGCTGAGGACCCGCACCAGCCGAACCCGCACGAAATATCAATGACGAGAAGATCTTCGAAGACGAAGGTGAACATGTGAACCGAGTCAGCATGCATCGGGATGTGGCGAAAAGCGGTCGAAACATCCCCGATCATCATCAACACACGTTCTCCGATGTGAGACTACGTGAGATGGTGGATTCGCTTAGCGATATCCCGAGGAGGGTTGTACGAGATCGAAGGGAAGTCCTCCCGAACCGTGTAGTCGTTGACCGACGCACCGAGTAGAATCGAGAAGTCGTTAATTGGGCGGATATCGCTGGTTGTCGACCCCGTCTTGGCGACGGCTCCGAATGGGCTGACGAAAACTTCTGTCCATTGAGCAATAAGCCGTTTGTCAACAATGAGATACCGACCTTCAAGTTGTCCAGCGCGCAGATGACGACGTATCTGCTTCGACACGCGGTGAATACCCGAGTGATTGCGAGGATGTATGGACTGCCTTGGAGGCAACCCGGTGGTCCATTGCTGTCGAACACCGTGCCGGACTATATTGTTCCACTTGTCGACGATTGGTACCAGCGCAGGATCTGCTGGCGGCGAAATTTCGTACAGATCTTTGTTGGGCCTTGGGTCGAATGCTGTTTGTCCGCGAAGCAGCCGCACGATGTCCGGTAGTTTCCATTTACCTAGTTGGGCTAAGTTGGACCAGAAATTAACTTGATCGTAGCCGATGTCGTCTACCAGGTTTGGACGAGGTGGTGGCGGCTGTAGTCCAGATTTCTTGTGTTTATGAACTTCAAGGATGGAGGTTTGGTTCGCGACACGAATGTGATGCAAGGTTGATATGAAGTTTTTGTAGCGGAATTCTTCCTCCCCCTCGTGGCTTGGTAGAGGAGGTGTTCTCATCGGTCGTGCTGACTGCACGGGGAGTCATAAGTCGGCAAACTGTGGCTCGAGACCTCTTCAACGCTCCGAGATTATCTTTCTTGCTCCATCTGCTAGTGAGTCCGGTCGAAAGTGGGCGTTTGAGCATTTCGAGAACTGGCAACCCGACTTCAAGAGGTATTCCAGACACAGCCTGCGTCCGTCTTCACCAAGCGGGAGCTGGGAATCATCATCTGGCGGAATGCGGCCAGTGGTTGATGCGCGAGGCGCGCGAGAATTCCTGTCGTTGTCGGGTGCGCGAAAGCGCGTTGAGGACGCTGGCTTTCAGGTTTGACTTGAATCTCGGAGAGCTGCGAGTTTGTCGTCGCTTCGGCAGAACTGGGTTGATACCGTGGCCGCCTCGCTGATTCCTTCTGAGATAACTTTGCTGCGGAAAAGGCTAAATTTCTCGTTGATCCAGAAAGCTAGTCGACGCGCCATCGTAGGATCAGGACGGGAATGATCGGCATAGCCAATAACGAAAAATTTCGCCGCCGAGATGAATTCCGCTGTTTGGTTGTTGTAGGAATATTGGTCGAACTTGTGAGGGGTCGATAGCGCGCTGATCAGGTCGTTATAACTGGAAACCTTTGGGGGAGCTTGGTAGCCGTTCTTTGACGAAAAATCCCAGAGGTTGATGCTCTTCTCGCCTATGGCGGCCTCGTCGGTCCATAGCGCTCGCTTGCAATGCATTACTGAAAGTCCAAGCCCAAATCCGAAAGAATACAAACCTCGTAACACTGCGGGACTTGCCACGAACTCCACGTGTGGTGACTGCTGAATAGATTGAAGTATGGTTTGAGGAATCGTACCTGTGTGACTGCGGTTGATAATTGCGGTGGGTATGCGGCGATCGGTAGGAGAGGGGTGGAAACCAATACCCTTCTACGCTCGTGCGTACCTATGAGACGTCGCTGCTATCGGATCAGCTATCGTCGCCGTTGACGCGCCGTCTCTTGGATAATGGTGCGTTCATGTGCTGCACTTCACGAACATCATCGTTCTCGGAGGAGCTCGCGTTATGGTCGTCGTCAATGCTATCATAATTCGCTGGCTGGACTACCGTCTGGGTAATGCCGCGGTGCCTTCGGGGCGTTGGCACGGTTGACGGAGGTCTTGTAGTAGTATCGCGAAACGACCAATCTTCTGGGGCAGGGGCATTGTCTGTATAGAGGTCGTTGGGTCGGTTGGCACGGATGGCAGTTGCGAAGTCAACGATGCGCCGGCGACGGACGTGTACGAGCTGAAGCGTATCTGGTTTCACGAGAGGGACTATGCCGTCCGGGGAGTAAGGGACAGATAGGTTTGACATCACCACAGGGGGGACCCCTGTCCTCCGCCTACGACAGACTTCCAGGATGGAATTTTGTTGCTGAAGTAGCGCGATTGGGCTTAATGCAACCGCGTTGGCGCCCTGGCCAGGTTGCAATGCGTAGTTGAGTGGATCCACCTTGATCATCGAGTGCACATCGGTCAAAGACAGGCGAGTCGGACCTTCAGGGCTCACGATATACAGGATGTCGGTGGTTTCGGATGTTGTGTAACCCGAAACGACCCCATATGACCACGCATCGACACCAGCTCGTGAGGTTTGCACGAAGGCGACCGTGTGGGCTATGTATGATCCTGGCCAAAGTCTGCGCTCAGCGTCTGAGACCATCCGAAGCCTGATAATTTCCTTGGGCACATCAAACGTGATGACTTGGTCGTTGTCGTCGGGACCAGTGACTTTGACTGATGCCGTGCTGTCCGTGACGTCTACGACTTCGACGTACTGAAAGTCGGTCAGTTGGCATACGTGGCCTGGTCCGAGAAACCCGAGAGCTCCGACACGGACCAGGTTTGACATTGGCAGGTCGTGAGGTTTGGAAAGGCTTGGAAAGCGTTCGCTTGCTTCAAAACGAAAGTGAGCTACGATAACTATCCGCTCTACGCTCAACTTGACTCGGCGATCTGGTCGCAGTCTGCGATGTAGCAGCACGTCTTCCGCTCCTTATGCTTCCGGAAATAGGAGTATCCTTCCTGGATACTTTCACTCTGTGTCATCAAAATGATGACTCAAGATTGGGATGGTGCACCTCGCCCGTCTGACGCTCGAGAGGCGTGACTACTGCCCTTTAAAAGTGGCTTCAACGGTGTTGGAGTTTGCCCACAGCTTGCGCTTTTCTACGCTTGCTCTCGATTCGAGGAACATCCTCACGATACCAGCTGCCACGCGAAGTGATGTAGCTGGCTGCTGATCTCGTGGGTAGCAATGCACCTGGTCGTGCTGGCAGCTTCATGATCGTCACAATCAGACCCCGCTTCAGAGAAACAAGCTGCGCACAACTCGTCTCTCTGTGCATCGATCCACCACCATGCTCTCGTGGTTCCTGGACAGTGACGACCCACTCAAGAAGTTCTGGCTGTTGATGCTCGGCATCTTCCTCGGTGCTGCAGTAGCCTCGCAATGCCTGCCAAGTGACAGCACAGACAAAAAGCTGTTAAAGCAGCAGCAGAGTGTGACGCCCGGCGCTCACGGCCCCAGCCGCGTGCCCTTCTTACCGTCGGTGATTCCTGTCGTGGGCCACGCCGTCTTCATGGCTTACCACGCCAATCGGTTCTTGGACTGGGTGACAGACATCTTCTTGTCGCGCGACGGAGCTCCGTTCACGCTCCGCCTGCCGTTCCAGCGCGACATGATCATCACTGCCAACCCGGAGCACTACGAGCACGTGATGAAGACACAGTACGACAACTTCGTCAAGGGCGACCACATCTACGACCTCCTCGTGGACCTGCTGGGCGACAGCATCTTGATCGTCGAAGGCGACGAGTGGAAGTTCCACCGCCGAGTGTTCGTCAACCTCTTCAGCTCGCGAGCCCTTCGAGAGCACATGGCCCCCGTGATCCAAAAGCACGTACGTGTACTGCAAGGCGTATTGTCGAGCGCTGCCAAGTCCAAGCAGCCCATCGACTTCTTCACGTACTCGGGTCGGTTCACGCTCGACGCGTTCGGAGAGATCGCGTTCGGCTTCAACATGAGCACGCTCACACTGCAGCACGAGCACCCGTTCGAGCGCGCGTTCGTGGACACGCAGCATATCACCGCTGCGCGACTGGTTGTGCCCACCTGGTACTGGAAACTCAAGCGCTGGCTCAACGTGGGGAGTGAGAAGCAGCTCCGCGAGGCGCTCACGACGGTTGATCAGTTCGTCATGGACATCATCTCCAAAACCATGGACAAGCGGAACGTATCTCCCACTGACGCACAAGACACGACGCGCAATCGAGACATTGTGTCGCTCATTCTCGCCAACGAGACGGTGGACGGCAAGCCCGTCGACCCCATTCTCGTGCGGAACGTCGTGCTCATGGCGCTGATCGCTGGGCGAGACACTGCCGCCGACGCGATCGCATGGCTCTTCCACCTGCTCACGCTCAACCCACGGGTCGAAGCCAAGCTGCGAGCGGATCTCCTCGCCCAACTGCCCAAGCTTGGAACGGACTTTGACTACGTTCCTTCCTTGCAGGACGTGCAGGGCCTGGCATACTTGGAGGCCACAATCTGCGAGGCACTGCGGCTGTTTTCGCCCGTGGGGTTGGCGCAGAAGCTCTGCGTGCGTGACACGGTGTTCCCGGACGGCACGTTCGTCCCGAAAGGAGCGAACATCGCGCTGGCGTATCACGCCATGGCTCGGATGCCGAGTGTGTGGGGGCCCGACGCCGCTTCGTTTGTGCCGGAAAGATTCCTGGACCCGATAACGGGCGACATGCTCAAGATGTCGTCTGTCAAGTTCAGCGCCTTCAACACGGGTCCGCGCGTGTGTGTGGGCCGTAAACTGGCAATGCTGGAGATGAAAATGGTCGTCGCTTGTGTCGTGACCCGCTTCCATTTGGACGAAATGTCGGGGCAAGACGTGGCCTGCTCGGGTGGGATCACAATTGGCATGAAGAACCCACTCCTGATGCGTGTGAATGAGCTCGTCCCAGCTGCGGGAAATGATGAAATTGTTGTCGGCGTGGCTGCATGACCGCGTAGCAATAGGTGCATCGCAGATTGACGTTAGTAGGATAGCTATCCACACAGTTTATATAATAACCGAGTCCGTCATTCTCACGTTACCTTTGCAAAGCTTCACCACGGCTCCAACGCTGCTCAATTGTCTGGCAACTTAGTTGCAGTACTCATTTTTAGATCGACATTAGATAGACTCGGCGCAATACTAAGTCGTCTAGTGAAGCCTCGCCCCCCGTTCAGCAGCAAGCAAAAGAATAAACAGCTAACGAGTTTGTTTGGCCACGCATACCGCAACAGCTTTCTTCAAAATCTCGATAATCCACAGGCCCACCGATGCTCTCGCGGATACTTGATCGGCGCTCGCCAGTGGATTCACCTCAGTGGCACACAGCAACCAGAGGAAAATCACCAAACAAACTGCCGCTGCTTCGTTTTCAGTCCGCTTTAGGCAATCGTGGAGCTACGCGTTCGTATCGCTGAGCTTGACTCAGTACCAGCACCAATCAATTGCAATAAACTCGCGGTCGACCCGAACCAAGCCAACATGAAGCCGTCCCGATGCCTTCACTCAAATTTACTGGACCATAAATCGCGCTATTCACTCACACCGCATGATACATGACGCTCCCTGATCATAATGTCGCCGATCGAACGTCTCCCCGCCAAGTCACAGCAGCATTCGTCGATTTCCATCCACGACTGCATTTTCTTCTCCCTCTGAGCAGCATTCGCCTTATTGTGACCAGCATCGTGGTGATGACGACGTGGGGATTCACAACGTCCTCAGTCAGCGAATGTCCTTGCACAACTTTCAGTCAGCGATGAAGCTAATTCCATTGTGAACTGTACGCTGGAAACTGAGCTGCAAAAGAACTTGCGCTCTCCTCCCACACGACAACTTGTTGTGCTTGTTGTCACCAGCGTCTGCTCTGGCACCTGTCAGGGCGTAACAGGACAGCAGCAATACAAAATAGCCTCGGTCTCCTTCTCCTCAGCGCCGATCTTCTCACTTGAAGCGCAGTGGGTCCAACTACAGTAGTAGCTTCCGCTTCAACAAGTTCGTCACAGCCGCCGCCAGGACCCCGTAACGAACAGTCCCCACGTCTTCAGCTGCTTCTCTACTCGACTGAACCTTGTAGTTGCCAACGGATTCCTCGTCTCACCAAGTGCAAGAGCTGCAGAGTGTGGGATGGATCGTCTTCATGGCTCTACGGGATAAACCAAAACTGCCATTTCGAGAATCAAACGTCCTAGCGAAACCAGTATGTTGGTACTTGGGGTGCAACACACAACTGGTTGAAGTGGTAGGACGTCACGCGGGCGAACTGGAAGGCGTTGCAGCGCTGCTAGTTGTCGTTGCAGAGCCCAGAACCTCAAACGAGCAAGTGATGTTTCACGCACTTTACAGGGCAAGGGCCAGGTTACGTACAAGATGGTTGCTTGAGGACCTGCCAGCTCTGCGCGTACAATGGCTACATCTCTTGAACACTTCAAAACGCTGCCTTGAGTGGGTGGATTACTCTCCTATTGGCTTTGGTCCTGTACCAAAAGAGAGCCTAGAGACAGGCGTCAGCGCCAAGAACTTACAGCCAAGACATCCAAAGACACCGCGGTCGCGGGAAGAAAGATGTTACTAGTTGTATATCGAGCAGCACCAGCAGAGATACCGAGAATGCTGGGAGTGAAGATGGGGGATGACGGAGATTAAATTCTCGCGAATTCAGAGCATTGCACCTCATGGATAAATCGTCTCCGCCATGCCAGAAAATGGATGGCATTTGACAAACTCGGACTCATGGAATTGAACAAGCAAATGCCAGAACTGGACATCATCTGCTCCTTCCTCAACAATGAACTGGAATTCCAATACACAATGCTCACAATTGTAAGGTTTTGAGCTGCTCAAGGCCTGACAATTACCTCGTGAGCAAAATATTATGCCGGCACTTGTTGCTGGGTGGCGCATACGAAACCAGCAAACTTGTGCAGTTTTACGACGCCAGCCCAATCACGCTTGAGATTCTACTGTGGGATCCCCATCACGGGTCCAAGTGAGCCAATGTTTCTGGATTTTACAGGAGAAACAGACCGCGTTGAAGCAAATTTTACACGTACTAGATCCGATCCTGCCCAAGTTTCGAGAAATGCTTTTGGTGCACGTCACACAGACTTTGTCCTTCGTTGCGGTGCTCCGGGACCTCCCGGAGCGTCTGCGTTGCATCAACCACGTCAACTTTGTCATCTGATCGCACGGCTCGTAGTTTGTCGCCTAAAGGAGGCACTCGGCGGCAATGGGGAGCATCAGAAAACGCAAAAGCTCGCCACCAGGCTCCAACGTGCTGAACGAGTGATTATCAATCACGTGCTTGCTCAGTTGTCGAAACATGCAGCAAATGGAGAGATTGCCTCGCACCATGGACGGTAGTGGACGCGTCTGAGGAAAGTCAATCGAATGCATGAGGTGGTAGCCTATCTGTTCACCATTGGCGAAGTGCAGTATTCCTGTAGCTTCGACGTAGACGAAGTCTCGGTTCTTGATCAGATTCGTGGACTCGAGCGGTAGATCTCGCTGCATCTATTTGACGACCACCGACAGGAATGGGTCGTCGACGGTGGGTACGATGATTGGGGCGAGAATGGCGGCGTCATTTACATCGTGGACGTAGGAAGCTTTCATGCGCATGGTGTCTAGTGTCGGGTTCATGACGCCTAACATGAGATCATCCATTTTGCCAAGAAACGTTCCGACGCTCAGCATCACTGGAGTATCGGGGCTTCGTCCTGCTTCAAGTACCTGAAGCTCATCCGGGTCTTCTCGTCGCACGTGAACGTGAATTTCGTTGCGAGCCTTGACATGCTTCCACCGCCCAAGGTCAATCTTGCGGTTCTCATGCTGTACGAAGTTTTGGTATTTTTCGAAGTTCTGCTGAACCAGTGTGGTGGTCAAGTCCAGAAGGAGAGCGTGATCCTCCTTCGAAAGCACCAGACGTACCTGTACAAGTCTAATCACGGTGAGCGAAGCAGAAGAGTATCGACCGCTCACTTTTGTGCAGCTTGCATCTGTGGCTTCGGTATTTGGGACGTACCAGCGCCATTCGAAGAAGTCTTTGTCGAAGGAGAACGTCCATCATTTGTCAGGCATACATGTATTGTGTCAGTTTGTCCAGCTATTTGGTGCACTTGTTATTAATAGCTCTCGTAGAACGGGGTTTTCCAAAGTCGTGTCTCAAGCACGATAAAGCAGAAAATGGCAATCTTGAAGTGTCAAAGCGCCCCCAAGTCGTGTTAGGGCTGTTGGACTGCTTTCACATCACTTCAGCACATTATGGGCGAGGGTGAAGCATGCAATTCGTACCCGAATATGATTTATTGTTACTTTGTTCAAGACAAAGTCGTGCCTGCGGCCCGAAGAAGCTCTGAAATTTATCTTTTTCAACTGGTATCATTCCCTCATGGTTTGGAACTGAGGTTTTCGGAGAGATTAGCTACGCTATCCTGTCAAAGTTCCTTTGCCTCGATTGTATATTTCTCTGATATGCATATTCGCAGCTCGTAAGAACTGTGTATAGTATCGTATATTCATGTGCAACCTAACGATATTGCTAACCCGTCGGTACTTTTGCCCTCGCAGGATACCAAAAATGCAGCACGGGGACCAAGGTGGGCATGGGGACGAGCGACAACGCAGAGGCCACCGTGTGTCGGCTCCCCACCAGGACAGTGCCAGCGCGTTGCGAGCAAGCAGCGCAGGAAGCATGCGCAGCCGGCAGCGCCCGGCTGCGGCGCTGGCTATGTGCCATCTTGGTGGTATTAATAGTGGATACGGAAATAATCACAGATTATAGTTAGCACCCAGCGCATTGCACAATTGCCGCGATTTATAATGCTGCGCGAGGGGCAGCTCTGGCCGGTACTTGATGCGTAGGTTGTCAAAGTTGATGGCACCCCGCGATGGCCATACGTCGCCACCAGGTAGAGCGAGACCACAAAGATGACCACGACAGAGAGCGCATCGAGACGCACTGTCCGGGTTGCCGTCCAGAATGTTACCCGTATCCGGGCCCTTAGGAAGCAGCAGAGCATAACCGACATGACGTCCAGGATGCCATCACGCGTCGACAGGTCTTGGGTGATTGACATTTATCCCAAAAACACCACCGCGATAGATTACCAGCGACAATACTTTTCGGTTGCGTGTTACCCGTCGCCGACACAGGTAACATCCACTTGGGCTAATTATTTGTGTCACAGGTATAGCATATTGCGGGTAATACACTCTGTAAAACGGCTTATAATAGCCTGATATTTTCTGCTTTTGTTCGGTGATACATCAAGTATTGGAGACTTGGTGCCTCATAGATTACAAACGCTGGTTTTTTTCGAAAGGCTTACAGGTGATCCAATTTATACAGGTCGGTTTATATAGCGACCATACGAGATACAATCACAGGAAGGATTTCATCATAGAGAGATGAATGTTATATGCGCGGTAAATGCAACCCCTGGTAGACTCTGAAATAAATTTCAGAGAACAAGTAAGCTTACGAATTCGAGAATGCCAAAAAAGGCTACAAAGCACGGTACTTTGTTAATTACCCAGCTTTTTGCTACATCAGTGCAAACTAGGTCGTCTGCGACTTACACTGGGAATACCATTTTGTTGTAGGTTTTTGTTGTTAAAATAAAACGAGGCGGGTTGCATGCAGCTACGCAGCAAAATATAGTGTTGGGCTGTGTAATCCAAGTATCAGCAGAACAGGTTTCTGCAGTCAATGGATATTTCAGCAGTCAGTCGCGCTTGCGTTTCTTGTGGTCAGGCCCGTGGGTGTCATCGCTGGTTTGAGCTGTAGGCGTATCGCTACTGTCCGCATGCGTAGCGTGCGTATCCACAATAATGGAATTCAAGGTAGCGGGGGCCGCAACGGTAATGGAGTCCGAGGTGGTGTTGTTTCTATAAGTCTCATCGGTACGTTGCTGCATTGACCGATTAACCCGTCCACTTGTCTTCTTTGTTTTTTAGCCCGATATTCGCGCATGTAATCTTCATGCTGCTGCCGCTGCTCTCCTTCAATGACAGCTCTCAGATACAACACATAAAGTAAATCCCCATATTTGATCACCTTTTCCATCGCTGGTCGCCGCGATTTCCGCAGGAACAGCGTCGCAACGAGGTTGAGCTCCGCCGACAAGCGCGATATTCACGCATGTATTGTACTCTACGCTGACGCTCTCGTTCCTGCAACGCTATATTGGATTCCCCATCAGGCGCGAAGGGTTGGATTGTAGGCGAAGGCGTCATTGCTTCTCCAACAAACGAATGATGCTAGCTGCTGGCCAACTAACGTCTTCATTCGCTCAACTCTGACGCAAAGCGACCTCATGTTGGAATGTTGACCGAATGTTGACCCAGGTTACGTTCACGCAGTGTGGAATTAATCCGTTGTGGGCAGTCCATACCTATGGTATTCCCAGTATAATTGTGTTTTTTCTACTCATTCTCGAAGAAGTGCTTCACTGCTAATCTGAGTGTATCCCTGAGGTAGAGAGTCTTGCCAATTTCGTATTGCTTGGCCATTCCAAGAACAACTTCCTCTGCGTCGAAGTTCGAAATTTCGTCCACGCGTAAGGCGCAAAATACAACTTTTTGTCAGGAGCTGTCACACGATATGCTTCCGAACTTGACACGAACGATAGACGCTCTTGAAGTAGATCTTGCACGTGCAACTCCCGAGACCTCCTTTAAATTGTACATCTTGAAGTTCTATCAGATAAGAGAATTGTCGAGGCCTAACAGCAGCACTGGGCCCTCCTTAAAACGAGACCGGTTCAGAAGTGACATTATACGAGATCACCGCAGTCACCCCATCGCGGCATCGAACATGCACGTTGATCAGGACCATATCGCTAGGGCCACGTTGCACGAAGACATTGGCGCTCATCAGTGTTCTCAACTTCGACACACTGATTCAATCACTTCGAGAGAGACATTCAGTGTCTCTCGTGGATCCTACACGAACATCTTTCGATCCCAAACCCAAACTCTTGCCTATAATACAAACACGAGAAGTCAGCTTGCCAAGTCAACGCTGCCGAGGTACATTGAGTCATCCACTACCGTCGTGACTTGCCGGAATACTTGTATGACTATTGACTCTTTTCAGCATTTACAACACTGCAGAAGAGCTCTTTCGTAACCACATCAACCTTGGATGCAGGCTACAAGACTAACTTTGTTGACTCGAAAGAGACGCATCCACACTGCTGTCATCTGAAGACAATGTCCTCACGAAGCTGGAGCGGTCGATAAGCTCTTGCTTTCTGGCTGCAATTTGAGCTCGAGCGACATCAATCGCGCTCGTGCTTGTCACTTCGCTGATGCATGCCGTACAGAACGTCACCTTGCGCTGCGACAAAAGAAGATCGGGGTCCACAAAACTCAACTTCCGGACGATCTTACACGCGTGGCACACGAAGCCAAAGCACAACTTGCACGTGCTGTTGCTCTTGCCAAAGTCGCCAAGTCGGCGGCTCGAGATGAGGGACGAGCACGTCACGCAGATACGCTTTCTGTTCGGTGTGCCACGCATCTTGGACTCCGCGTATTTCTTGTCAAGCATGAACGCGAGCTTGCGCATTTGGCCACAGTAAGCGTACTTCAAAGTGGACATGAACACGCCTGCGATGCTTGGGACCACGAGCTTTCGGATTAACCCGTTGTCGACCGGGTCCATGACTCCAGTTGCGTACATTTCCATCGTGTTGGTTCCGAGCTGACGCCAAAACCCAACGATGGACATGTTGCCACGAACTCGGTTCGGGAGCTGGTGGGTTTGCGCGAAACTTACCGAGTGCAGTACGTGGTAACCCATTCGTTCTCCTTGCTCATTTCTGACGTAGCCTGTACCCTCGAGGTAGACGTAGTCCCGATTCTTTACCAAACTCGTCGAGCAAAATGGAATATCAAGCTCCATCCACTTGATCACCAACGACTGGAACGGCTTCTCCTCCGTAGGCAGAAATACATCGTCAAGCACTGCAGCTCCGCTAATGTCATCCACGTACGATGCCTTCAGGCGCATCGTTTCGAGGCTTTCACTGATGAGCCCGAACATCAGGTCGTCCAGTTTTCCCTCCATGGTTCCGACACAGAGAAGCATCGGCAGGCCCGATCCAGTCGGCTCGTCACCCGCAGCCGAAGCATTCGTCGATACTCCTGATCGTTCTGAGTAGACCTTGAGTTTTTCGCCTTCCTTGGTCAACTTCCAGCGTTTCGGGTCAACTGTGCGCTTGGTATTCGATGTGAACTTGGTGCAGAGCTTGAGGTTGTTTGTGATGCACTGGTTCGCCAGGTCTTCGAGCTGGGCACGATCGTTTGGACCGAGTTTTAGCTCCTGGAAGGGGTTAACGATGAATCGGCCTTTCATAGCGACTTCGACGTCAGAGAAGGAAGCGACAGTCTGACAGCCCCAAAGCAAATACTGAAGTGAGAAAATGACAGGACATAGCGTCCAAGCAGCTACTGCTGGCGGCCATTCACAGTAATGACCGACGACTGGATGTAGCTCCAGCTGGCATTACGCCGCAACCCGTTAAACGAACCAAAAACGAGGCCAGGTAATCCCTATGAACACTCAGCTGTCACAATGTGCATCGTCAACGGTTCAGTGGAAACTTTAGGCGACAGGTACGAACGCGTTCATGTAGATTGTATTTGAATTGTATTGTGAACGCGTTCATGTCGATGGTTGTCTTAATTTAAGCTTACCCACGTTGACTTGAGGTTGATGACTCGAAGCGGCCAGCACTAGGACATTAAAACATGCACAACTTCTTTTGCACATAATGCCCACAGCCGTATCATCGTACTCGAAGGCACGTGCGTTTCCATAACAGAACTCGTCGAGCCACCACTTTTGTCGAGGAAACAAATTGAAGGCAGCAAGCCAGACACCATTGGAAAACTCAGGTCTGTATGCTTGTTTGGTACGTTGACACATTTGCCTGCCTATCGACACCTCAAATCTCTCAGCTGGTGATCGAGAATCAGCTGGGATAGATTTTCAAGCTATCATTTTACCGGCAGTAACTTAGGCGCACCACGACCCATCTCATTAGCCGAAATTGGACATGGTTGTAAGCCAATACATGTGCATGTACGTGTACGCCCATACTGCTGGCAGTGTCGTGACACACTGAAATGTCAGCTGTGGTAAGTTACCCGATCAGCCAAGCCGAACTCCATGGCATCACCACGCCCTCTTCAACAATGAATGAATCTGTAATGGTGGAGTTTGACATCACAACTACAGCTTTTACTGCTTGTACTTACGGCACAACTGAAGTAACAGCAACATGTACTTGTTAAAGATTATTTTTACTCCAATGGTTCTTCAGTGTCAGGCTGCGAGGATGTCGATGAGGGCAAGTCTGAAACCCCGGCGCTTGATGTCAATTGCTGCTTCTATCGCATCCTAGAGCCAATTGTACCTCTAGTCCCGCACATTGCGCACTTCTTTATTTGCCTTGGATGTGGTTTTGACGCCTGCGTGGTGTTTGAAGTCGCTGCAATAGTGCACGTTGCAGCAACCAGAACCTCCGTGGCAATTTGAAGCGATATGAAACCTAAAACATCACCGCTGGGCGCTACGGTACTAAACGCATAGGCGTCGATAACGTTGCCATCGAGCTGCAGGAAAGGATTTAATCACGCTGGGGGGTGGCGTTTGTGGAAACTCGATCGAGTGAACTAACTGGCAGCCAAACGCGATCACCGTTGGAGCCTCGATGTGCGTTAAAATCGCCCATTTTGATCATGCTTGTGGCTCAACCACTTTATTTTCAATGCCAAGTGAGTTGAATTATCTTCATGGCTAGGCGTTACGACCGGACCGGTCTTTAGGCATCGGGCGATAGTTGTCTCTAGCTATCGCTTGCAGATTGTAAACTGAGAACGACGCCCGAGCACCTTGGCTGCGAACTTTGGCGCTCATAAGCTGATGTCTGCTTGTTGTTGGTACTACGTAGTAGAGGATCAACTACAATTTTGTAGAGAATTCAGCGTGCTCGACCTACAGTACAATGTATTATAATACCACGATGCGATGATCACCATTTCCACTGAACTCGCATTTCGATGGCAGAGCAGCCCTTTTAAACCGGGTTGCGGAATTGGTGAAATGAGATTTCAGCAGTGGTAGCAAACACGGAGAAATTACGGGGAATGTAGTAACAAGCGGGAGGGAGAAATGGAGGCAGGCCATAGAAAACAAGGAGGCAAAGTGAAATGCGACAGGAAGTCATCGCCAGTTGTGGGTGGTTCTTTCAGTTTGACTTTAGGCAGTATTAATGTTGCTGAGTCCGTAACACAATAATCCGTATAATAAATTAGTAGAAAGTTAGAGCGGCAAGTTCTCGAAATCCTACTCATGAAGTCACAGCTATGAAAATCTGGACGATGGAGGGAGTAATCGGCAAATTGACGGATCGAAGAGGTTCCAAATCACGGATCTGAAGCATATCATGCAAACTGTGAGGAGGTTGTCATTTCGTGTGGACCAGAACACCACGAGGAGGATAGGAAATACCTACACTGCTATGCACAATGTTCAATGGAATGGATCAAATTGCCTCATGAATAGCAGATTGGAACTCATCGCTTCGTACCTGAGCAAACACCAGATTTAAGGTGCAAACTACACAAACTACACGAAGAAGAAAAACACGTATTTCAGCGACAAGGCTGAGCCAACGGGCACATTGATAAAAGCAAGAGGTGCTCATGCCTTTGACGATCCTGAAAGCACGATTATCCTATTTTGTTCCTAACGATTTTTATCCTACATTACTTAGGAACTAGCTACAGTCTTCGTTTTCGGTAGCATTCTATCTCATTAGTATGAACGACATCATGCTAGTACGCTATCATTGCTACTATCAGAATGATCACAACATGGCCCAAAGGGACTACTACATGTAGAATTCATGAACAACGACCACTTCTTGCACGCTTGCCTTAATCAACGAGCGACGTTTCTGCTGTATCCGATTGCGAGGAGGACGAAAACGCTTGGTATGTCCGACAACCCGTAATTTGGCTCCTGGCAGCTTCCTTTGCGTCACACGTGACAGCCTTGCTAACACATTTGGAACAGAAGGAGATCTTGCGCTGAGTTAGCCGGCCGTCCGGCCCAATAAAGCTGATGCGCCTGCTGATCTTGCACGAGTAGCACACGCAACCATAGCACACCTTGCACGTACGCGAGCCCATGGCACCTCTAATTCCAGAAGTCGTCTTGTGATCGCACATCACACACCTCACTTGGGTTTGGTGCTTGGAGGCTGGGTGATGCTGCTGCAGCATCCATGATAGTTTCTTCATCTGCCCGCAATATACCAGCTTGGTAGTTGAAAGCAGAGCTTCCGCAGCAACCTTGACTGAGAAGAAGTGCATAACGTCTCCTCCAGGAGCTACGGTACATGACCCGTACGTGTCGATGACATTGTGATCAAGTTGCCGGTAGCAGTTGAAGTGGGACAAGTTTGCGCGAATGGTGCCCGGCAGCGGCTTGGTTTGTGGGAAGTCAATGGAGTGGAGTAAATGATATCCGACTCGATTGCCATCAGCGAGCTGTACGACACCCGTTGCCTCTATATAGACAAAGTCGCGGACTTTGACAATACTTGTGGACTGCAGAGGCACATCGATCGTCATCCATTTAATGACAAGCGAACGAAATGGATCTTCCTGGGTTGGTTCCACTACTGGGCACAGTACCGCAGCACTGTCAACGTCGTGAATGTACGAGGCCTTGATTCGCATGGTGTCTATCGTTGGATTTACAACACCGAACATGAGGTCGTCCAGATCACCGACAAGTGTTCCGACACTCATTACCACCGGTACGTTACCCAAGGTTTGGGCAGCTTGGGTCGCGCTTGCTGGTTTTCCTGGCACGATGGTCTTGCGATCGCGTTCTTTTTGCCTTCGTTCTGCGTACACATGTTGGTTGTCTTTGGACTTTGCGTGCTTCCACCGCTTGTCATCAATCTGGCGCTTTTCGACGACGATGAAATCCTCGTACTTCTGGTATCCGTCCTGCACAAACGCGTCGACGAGATTGATCAACTGCTTGCGCTCTTCTTCGGACACGCGAAGTCCTGGGTAGGGATTGACGGTGAACCGGTTTTTCGGCATGGTTAGATTGCCACCGCCGTAAGAAATCGACAACTGAATTTGAGGATGAACTCGAGATCACCATCACAAGAGCGTAGTACATACTTAAGTACCACACTACACATCCCTCTTAATTTTCGCACCTCGTCGTTTCGATACCCCGTCATATCTGTTCAGTAAGATAAAATAAGTAAGAATCAGATTGAACCTCCTCGCTCGTACCATCTCTAATCCCTCTGAAATCACTATCGCAACACTACGCAGTAGGCTACTGCGCTTATTGAGAGGAACATCTGTATGCAAGGTAGGACTGCCGTAAGCTTGTGCCTGGTTGTGAATCGAGAGTTGTAACTTCAAGCATACTGTACATGTACATGTATTTACAATAGTAGTTGCATGTAGGCGGAAGAGGTTGGCAAAGTGCTGTGTGTGAATTCGTTTACAGACAGGAAGACGACTTTGACATGGCGAGGAAGGCGAAAGCATCTTGCCGGATTGAAAGCCCGTACCTTGATGCTTGACAGCCTTCTTTGCATTCCACTTGGTAACCTCCTCCACTCATTCGCAGCAGAAGGGAATCTCAGCCGATCACCCAAAGCAAAAAAGCTGATCAGCTTGCTTGTGTTTCGATCAATGCCACCTCGGGTCTTAGATGCACTCTTCTTCGCGAATGAAACGCACTTTTCACTCTGTATCAGGGTTTGCCGTTCAAAGGCCGAGCGTTGATATTTTATACGATATCTATGATATCTGTCCACAACATACGAGCCGCAGATACTTCAAAGTAGCATGGTGCCTTGCATGGCAAAACGGATCGGAAATAAACTACGGTACTGGACCCGAAGTCATCGATAACTTTGTGGTCCATTTGCTAGAAGACACCAACGTACTTATTCTCCTTGAGTTCTCCTTGAGATTTGATGCGCTTCTAGCTCCACTACAAGTGGCAAAACATATCGAGACAATGTTTAAGCAAGCCGGTAGGATCGCTCTGCTGCCCCAAAACTACAGTTTGCCGTATTTGTTGAGTGCCGTACCCGATTGACGTACGCTTTGAAACTCTTGGCTTGGTCTTTGGCAAGCCCCCTTCGCGTCACACTTAACCGCCTCGTTCAGGCATTTTGAACAGCATGAAATCTAGCGTTGGACAAGCCGATCACCTAGAGTAACAAAGCTGGCACGCCTGCGAATTTTGCACGAGTAGCACACCGTGCCAAACACACAGCTTACATGTGCTCGATCGATTGACTCCTCAAATCCCAGATACCACCTTCATTGAGCACGTTGTGCACATTTCGCAATTCATTTGAGTTCGGCGTTGAACACTTCCACGATAGCTTCTTCATTTTCCCACAGTGTGCATGCACGTACGATCACCTCGCCCGATTCCGAAAATACAATATATATCAATTGCAAACTATGAAAGGAAATAAATA